>SNQN01005327.1:4443-27326 GCA_008642245.1 Bassia scoparia | reverse complement strand
TACCCACTTTCGAATTTTGCCCACTCACCGCCATAACAACCACAACAACACGACGACCCACTATAAATCCAAGCAAACCAGGCCACCCCACTTAATTTGTTGCTGCCTACCTCCGAAACCACCCAACAACCGCCAAAACAACCCAACCACCATGAAATCATCCATCCAACCACCCGAACTACGTTGCACCTCTTGTGTAGCATTTTTCTCAGCTATTACTCCATAGTTTGGACATGATTCCTTAAAAGCTATAGATCTTGGAAAAATAGATGAAATAGACTCAAGAATCGCATGATTTGAATCGCGGAGTTGTATTCTAGTAGTTATGCCCTCTTCAAATTTGTAGATTAAAACCCCAAATTGATCTGAGTGGTTTTTGAATTGGGTGAATTTCGATTGGGTTAGTGCTGAAATGGAGGTGTTGTACTGTTGTTCTAAAATGGTGGTGTTTGGGTGGGTTTTGGAGGTCGAATTTGGAGGTGGTTTGTGGTGGTGGTTGAAATTGGGGGCCGGGGGGTGGTCAAATTTGGGGTACGGTGGTGGTGGTCGAATTTCTTGGTAGCCACCACGTTGTGGTGCTTACTATGATGGTGAGTTGCCAAAATTTATATTTGGGTAGTAATTCGCAAATAAAACATAAATAACGAGTAGTAGTTTCTAAAAAGGTGAAAAAGTGACTAGTTAATAGCAAAATTTCCATAATAAAATGACATAAATTTGACCATAGTATATAGCTAGTCGGCTAGTACATAGTCAGCTACGTCCTCTTGCTCCCGTCCTGAGTCCACTTCCAATCCCACTTCTCCTAGAACGAACCTCAAAGTCGTAATTACTGTCTACTTTTACTGTCCACTTCCAATCCTATCGTTAAACCTACTATCATTCATGTTGTTCTTTCTCTTGTTATCTCTTATGGATCATGGATGGATATAATAAGACAATTGGATGCTAATAATCTTTTTCTTCAYGGGCTTCTTACACAGGAGGTATATATGAAACAGCTTTCAATTCTGGTTTTGCTTATTTGCAATTTCCTAATCATATTTGTATCTCAATAAAAGTTTTATACGGTGTAAAACAGGATCTTAGGGCGCGGCCTTGTTTCAGTACTTATCTTTTGTGATAAGACCTCTTTTGTTCTCATTAAGACACTATTTATTTTCTATTATGGAAAAGATATCTCATATCTTATCTTATATGTCGATGATTGTTTATCGATATATTTCTTTACTTGTCAACCAATTTACTATGAATGACTTGGGGAAACCTCATTACTTTCTTGAAAATCAAGTTGTACGTACCTTTAAGGAGCTAATGAGTTATTTCAAATTTTCAATCACAATTAACAAAATTAAAAAATATACTCATGATGTGATTCAAAAGTTTCATTTAATTTGCAAAACGAGCAAAGTTTCAACTTATTGGTCGGATAGATAATGCTATGAACCAAGCAAAACAGTCGACTTTTATTTTATTTAACTTCTAAAAATCTCAATCAACATAATAATTCTAGTTGTGCAACATCTCTAGCACATAACAATAGAATTTTTTTCAAATAGCAAATTATAAAATAGGCATATATCACTCAATGCTCTACTATAGAGAGCTTATTAACAATAACGAACGTACATCACATAATGTTKAATTAAATTARWAAGGTCTCTCGCCAATAAAATTGCCCCGTGGATCATAGCTACAAACAACCATAGCTCCSCCACCGTTGCACGGAACCCTAGCACATCCAAGACGAACCGAATCACGCCATACCACTTGAGTATAATGTAGGCACTCACCACCAACACAACTATTTGAGTTATAATCATAGTTAGCCTTCTCATCAACAAACATTTTGACCGCATCCGTCCCACTAAACGTATCCGATTGGGGTCCCCCGGCGAGGTTCTCCCCGTAGGGCCCACTGGAGTGTACTAGTAAACAGTCGACGGCCAGTTGATTGGCATATTGCAGCGCGTAGGCGGCCACTTCGTCGTCCCATTCGATGTCGCCTACACCCACTTCGGCCCTAGCAGCATTGTGGGCATCAACAAAGTCTTGTGGTGAATTTTGTGCATGGCTTGTTTTGGCCAATGCTAGGGTTGCTACAATGAACAAGCATGAAAATATTGCAAGGTTTTTCGACATTTTCGTATTTTTTTTGGTGTAATGCAACAAAAAAAGATTAATTGATCGATTGCTTTGGATGAATTATGCATCATGAGTTAGCGGCTTTTATAGGGGAAGCAATTTGAAAATTTAGAGCGCAAGTTTTTGCTAATTGACATAATTAATCGATAAAAATCATATAAACTTAATTAATAGTCTTCTCACTTAGCAGCCTTCAACTTCATGAACGGTTCAAACAAAGTACATACGTAGTAAGTATAATATATACATACCTCTTGTGCAAATTTTGTAGAATTAGGTGACGCTAATATATTATGACAAATTATTATTGGTTTGAATAACTTCTACATGAATTGTATAAGAACTGATTTCCGCACTCCACTTTTGCGACCGCCGTCAACACCATTCAGCAAKCGCTTGRCAGTATMAAAAATGGGTTGCGGATTTATATTTGGAGTGCGAAAATCAGTTGTTGAATTRTATATGTCATTCACTTAAAAGGGCAATTACAATAATCCAGTGGTGGCCCAGGATTCTGAAATTGGGGTGACAAATTACGAAGGTTATGTCGTTCGAATAAAACGAATCGCCGTTCAAATAATTTTTAAAAAACGAACGCATAATATCTCTATTATATAAGCCAAGGGGGAGCAATGGTGTCCTCCCTATGCAATGACGTAAACACCCTTAATGATGTAAAAGACTTAATTGCCCGTTAGTAAAAAAAAAATATAAATTCTCTTTATTTTTTTGTACTTTCCATACTAAGCAACATAAAAAAAGTATATAGACTATTTTCCCATGAATAAAAAAAGAAAGTTTAATTAATTAGTGTAAAAAATTCAAATAAAATACATTAATTACATTGAATAATTTATTCCATTGAATAACTTAAACATTGCAAATTATTTTTGAAAAAAGTTCAATTATTAGTATGAAAAAATTCTAATATAAATACATTAATTCATAGACTAAAATTTTCACATGATCAGTTAATCATTGCAAATTATTTTGAAAATCATATTGAATTAAATATTTATTAAATTATTATGTATTTTAATATTACTATTTGTATGTTAATGTAATTAATCATTTAATCTCTTTGTCAAGAGATTCAATCAAAAGAAAAAATTACATCGAAAGTTTGAAAATCATAATAACTCACCTCCATTTTTAATTTGAAATTGTACTCAATTAACAGTTTTTTTTTCTAATTGAACATTTGTTTTAATTTTTAAACCGACCGTACGCATCACGTGCTTATAATTTAATATAAAATTTTAAACTGACCGCACTTATTAAGTTTAAGATATCAAATTCAATGTTAAATCTTATAATCCAAATAACGAACGCATAATAAAACAATAATTTAAAGTTTACGATATCAAGTTTACGATATAGTATAATACCCGTGCGGGCAAGGCTTATAAGTTTATAATATTGAGTTTGCTTTACAAACCTTTTACTCCGTAGATACATCGTAAATGGTAGCTATTATATTGAGTATAATGTAGTTTTTTTCGCACTCGTATTTTGTTTGGTGTTTAATGTAATTTTGTCATATTTCGTTCAAGCACATTTTATAATGAGTACTAGCTACTCCGTACACGGATCGGAGTACATATAAATAATGACCTTCCTTTCTCAATTGATTGATTAGTGTTTGTATTATAAATGTAATTAATAAGTATAGACGACCTACAATAATACTCCCTTCGTTTCGATTTATCTTTTATTAAAATATTCTTTACAATTAGTATTTGAATAAATATGTTGGTATTACTTAGAGTTGTATTATTTTTTTAATTGTTTGAGATATAGTGTAGTAAAATTAAAGTAAATTAAAAATGAGTGGAAAGATAATTTGGGTGGAAATCGAGAATAAGAGAAAATAAATAAGGGATAATTTGAGAAATTTAGGAGTAAACTAACATTAATAAGTAAAAAGGTAAAGTATAAAAAAGAAATGTAAAGAATAAATAAAAAGCAAACCAAAAAGGAAACGTGAAAATAACTTGAACGGAGGGAATATGGAAGAATCTTACAATAATAATATATATGTCACAATAACTGACATAAATAAAAATATGTAAAAACTATTATATACGAAAGTTATGTGTATATGTGAGAATATCAGTATAACATATTAGAATTACTAGAAAAATTAAAATAAAATAAATACATTATAATATACTTTATTAATGACTAATACAAGTCTATAATAAATATTTTTACAACAATTTAACATACATTCATTGAGCAAGGTTGAAATACATACGGAGTACGGTCAATCTTGAAGCTAAACTGTCCCCTAATTAAAAGACATAAATGTAAAATATGCAAAACTATTGTCATCTCTATAACTGTATATAAGACCACAACTCAAAACCCAAACAAATTAATTAGACCAAAATAAAAAAATTTCAATGTGAAATCTCTGTGACTTTGACACCTCTTCCTTCTTTAACTTGCTTTATTTGTAGTCAGACTCTCAAATCAATCGACCATATCACATTATTCAATTTCCCAAGATCACTAATTTTTGAAGCTAATGATTATGCTTCATGCATGTAGGCTAATTAGACCCCTTTAATACATCTTAATATAAGATAGAAAATGGATGGAAAAAAAAATGGATGAAATAATGAAATGGAGAGATCCTAACTCCCTAACACATGAGTAAAAGTAATGATATAAGACTATTTATAAAACTAAGGGATAGTAAGTAATACATAATTTTGAAATATTATTGCAAGACATTGATATGAACTACGGAGTAATATGATGAATTTTTGATTGTAATCATTAATATTCTATCATCATTTCTATATTAGCTATAACTATAATATCATCTTTTTTGAAATGTACTACTTCGTATTATACTTTGAATTTAGGATGATATAATGCATATAATCTTGCGATATCTTTGTTATTATTGCAATTATATATTTTATGATCTTTTTTCCTACTACATATACGGAGTACAAACATAGAAATAATAGAATCTTGCCTTATTTTTAACATTGCATTTAAGATTCAATAGTATCTTTCTTATAGTAAATGTGGTATTTTATTCTTTTATTATAATTATTTATTACGATATATATTATGCTATAAGATAGCGAATTAATGAACGACAAATGTCAACTCTACATTAATTCGTTTGTGTCTTATATATCTCTATTTATATAAACCAAGGGGGAGCAATGGTGTCCCCCCTATTAAAAGACGTAAATACCCTTAATGATGTAAAAGACTTAATTCCCTTAATTAAAAAATAATTTCTCTTTATTTTTTGTACTTTTTGTACTAAATAAAAAGGAAAATTTAATTAATTATGTAAATACATTCAAATAAAAATACATTAATTAGATTGACTAATTTATTCCATTGAATCACTTAAACATTGCAAATATTTTGAAAAAAGTTTAATAATTAGTAATTCAAATAAATACATTAATACCATATACTATTTTTTCTACATGAATCAGTTAATCATTGCATGCAAATTATTTGAAAATCATATGAATTAAATATCTATAATTTATTATGTATTTCAATATATATTTTGTATGTCAATGTAATTAATCATTTAATCTCTTTGTCGGAAGATTCAATTGAAAGGAAAAAAAATTGCATCGAAAATTTGAAAATCATAATAACTCACCGCCATTGTTAATTTGAAACTATACCCAATTACATGATTTTTTTTTCTAATTACATATTTGCTTAATTTTATTTTAAAATTGACCACACGCATTGCGTGCTTATAGTAGTTACAACTAACCTATGATATATAAATATGATTTCCCCATAACGTAAAAACTTTTTTTAAAAAATTAATGCAACACGCATGCGTGCGCATCAAATACTAGTAGTTATAAATCAATAGATAGACTCAATCTCTTTCAAAACAGTAAGTGCACATATCAATAAGATACGAAGATAGCACTATAAATTGAATTATATTATTCCAACAGATWGTCTTACACAGGGTTATCAGATTTATTCAAAACAACAAAAATAAAAATGAAGACAAATGATACATTAGCAATAATTCATGAGAGATTATTATTATATTTGTCCTCTTTGCTAATCATCTCAATGCTTTTGATAACCCTTTTAATTTGATAGCTTAGAAAGGTTTCTCGCCCACTACATTGCCTGGTGGATCATAATTGCAAGTGATGAAAAACCATCCATTGTTCTCACATTGAACCCTAGCACATCCAACACGAACCGAGTCACGCCAAACCACTTGAGTATAGTGCCCACACTGCTCACCGTCAGCACAAGTATTCGAGTCGTAGTCATAGTTGGCTTTCTCGTCCACCCACATTTGTACCGCGTCCACTCCGGTTAGATCGGTTCCAATGGCTAGGTTTTCACCATACGGTCCACTCGAGTGCTCTAGGGCACAATCACCCATCCTTTGGTTCGCGTAATCCTGAGCATATGATGCCACCTCGTCGTCCCACTCTATGTCTCCTACACCCTCCACGGCCCTAGCCGTGTTGTGGGCATCAACATAGTCTTGTGGTGAATTTTGTGCATGGCACACTTGCACAAAGGCTAGGTTTGCTATTAGGAAGAACGAAGAAAACGTTACAAGAAATTTCATGTTTATTTGTTTCTTGAATTTGTATGCGTTACTCATATGAAAAGAAAGAAATTAAAGGTGTGATTTTTTTTTGTTTGCAATCAAGGGGAATTTATAGAAGGAAAGTACTTGAGTTTTCATTGTTACGTCAACTACATAATATATTAAGACAATGTGGTTAGCAAGCTGCTAGAAATTTACCACCTTAATTTGAAGTCTTTTTGTTTGATTTGATATGATAATTGAGATCGATTATAGTTTTTATATGGAAAAAAAATTGTGCAAACTACTCTAAAAAGACCTCAACCAATTACTAAACGTGTTGGTCTATCACCATTAACAATAACAACGGTACATCACAATGATACAAGTGTGCTTGTTCGATCTTATTTATTGTACGTAGATGGTGATGACATGGTGTTAATCAAAGACTGTACGAAAATTTTTACTTCCATATAAAACAATCGATATAGAGTTTGGCCCACCGTGTGATTATAGGTTCGATTCCCATACTCCCTCCCTTTATATAATGTACTCCGCCCTTGTGACTTCTTCAAATATAATAATAATAATATAATAATAATAATATAAATAATAATAATAATAATAATAAAATAATAATAATAATAATAATAATAATAATATAATAATAAATAATAATAATATAATAATAATAATAATAATATAATAATAATAATAATAATAATAATAATAATAATAATGCAATCGTATATTGTTTTACTGTGATAATTTATTTTATTTTTATAAAAAATATTTACACTTTTATACTATTACTACTTTTTCACAGTAATATTGGTTTTTATATGAAATGAAGATAATTTAAGGCATAATTGACCGCAACAGCATCAACTTGGGTCGAAATGTATGAATACACCAACTGTGACTATTGGATCAAGGGGTAGCATACATGAGATTTGTGACGAATATCTATTGGAATTTGACCACAAATAAATTATTTCTAAGGCTTTGTATTCAAAAGTCATTAAGTAAAGTAGAAAATGTTTTATTTTTGCCAAATTATTTATTACAAACCTCAAGTATGCAATTTTTGACCACTTAGTCCAGTTGGTGATGTCATGTATGTACAGCCGATTAAATTGGTGTTATTTCATGCACCTTGTTCAATTAGATGCTATTGCGGCCAATTTTACCTAATTTTAAAGAATAAGTCTTTTTAGATAAGATTGGATCTCAGAAGTCAGTAGAAAAGTTTTCAATAAACTTCATTCTCTTATCTATAGAGATAACGATGCAACAACTTCATTCTCAATTCAATTACTTGCAAATTTTATTTTATATTTTACAAGACGTTGTTGATTTAAATTAGCCATTCCATTAGCAAATTCAACCATAATAAAGAAATTACAATCAAATCATAATTGTACTCCTAATTAATAATCACACAATTAAATTAAAATGGGTTCCTGTACCATGGTGGCATGGTACGTACATCACCTTGCATAATTGCATATTAAATCTATTATGGAGTTTCAACTTGATTATGTACCTAGAGTCTAGCCTTCAAAATTTTAACACTTTCCAAAGATTAATTATATATCGTGATTTAATCCAAAGGAAAATAAATGTAAAAATACGTACTCCGTATATTTATCACCAATGTTTTGCGTGTTTTGCTTGCTAGCTAGTTGATACACGAGTTGTAGTACGTAGTGTGGTACCTATATCACAAGTACATGTATTCATACATTATTATTCAATATATAAAGTTTAAATATAATCATGTGAAGTCTTATATATGATTCATTTAATGAACACATTGAAAATCGTTATTATAGTAATATTAATGATATAATGAATTGCTAACAAATGCCCCAAGGCATTAGATACAGAGTAAAAATTAAATACATTTTCTAAAATAATTTGTATAAATTTTTGAAATCAGTGTCAACAATTACGTTCAATCGGTTGTAATTAATGTTTATATTCATTTAAATTTTCACATTTAGTATGATCAGTCCAGAGGCGCTCGTTGCCTCGTTAGCTTTTGTCATGATATATAAAATGTTATATGACAAACGTCAAATGTCATACGCACAAAAATATTATGCTGTGGGTCGGAGGGGAGACATCTTATGGCACGACAAGTTACAATTGTTCACGTTGACATATATACAATTACATGATCATCTATATGGTTCTATACATAACTAACTAACTTCCAAAGTACGTCGGTTTGAAAATTCAATTAAGGCGTACTACGTGTCCATTATTAACTAGCCAATTTTGTCTTCTGCTTGCAACGATATTAGGTAACGTTGCCTTAGAGCACTACATACTATGTCATTAAAGCTAACTAATTAATCATATTAATTCACAAGTGTAACGCGGTATCAACAATCAATATTTTTTTATTAAGAAAGTATATGGTATGTCATAGATATGTTTAAAATTAAACAGCTAAGTGTGTAATAAGCAATGCCAATGATAATGAAATTATTACGTGGTGTAATGCTGATGTTTTTAGATGGCTAATACCTTTGACGGAGTAATTTCTTTGGGTTAACCATAATCCAACTATGTTCTTAAGATAATCAAATAATCGAATGACAAATTTGATCATATATGAAATTGTTAGTCTGCTAGTAGTCTAGTCAACGAATTGCTCCTTAACTAATCCTTTGATTTATGATTGTGGTTGATATAGGTTAATTAAGTAAATTTCAGTTCATTCATATTCTTCAATGTTCGATTATGGATGCACCCACGGGGCACCACGGCCAATAATGGAGCTAGGGGGGGGCCGGATAGGGCCGTTAGCGGTTGCCACCCTAAACATGTTATGTTTTGCTTTGTTTCTTTCTCACATAGAAATGTCAATGAGATGTGTTAGTATAAAATAAGTTTGATTATTTTTATGATTCGCTTCTTAACCCTTCATGATCTTATAAAGAGTTGTAATATTGGTTGTGGATTGTGTTATTTACCACTAGGTACGAGAGTCTACTTCGCATGATCAAAGAATTTTAATTTAAAAATATGACATTCATATAAAAGATGAGCCACGAGATTCCTTTGAAAAATATATATGAAAGACTATATTTTGCAAACTTGAAGCACGCACGCACTAGACGAGTACATACTATATGAAAATTATTTGATATTACAATAAGTGAAAACCTATATTACATTGATACATACATGCATGCTTTTGCTAACTACATAATAAGCAATCAAATTTAATGAAGATGATTATCATAATCCCTAATTTATACATTTGTAAAAATTAATACTTGGAAAAGGGAGCACTCCTTAGGAAGATTGTCTTGAAACTCTTATTATCTGTGGCGAATAGTCAGTAGAAATTAGGTGATTTTTCTTCACCTCTGTGACAACTTTCTATTGAATTGAACTTAATGTGTTGATCTCTTGATCATTCCACCAGATTAGTTAGAGCTAGAAGCCCTACAATTTTTGGCATTCCCTTTCAAACACATGCATCAATCTTGTAGTTTCTCAGGGAAGCAATGAACGTGCTTGGACAATCGATCTTATCTCCTCCCTTGTTGCCCACATCTTCGCCGTTCCAGTAACGGTGCTTTGATGCTCATATGGGGTTGAGATTTTAGGGAGAACGAAAACTCCTTGACTATGTCCTATAAACCTAATGGGAACCAGTCCAAGATTCTGCATGCATGGACACAGAAACTCTAAGATATATGTATAATATATAGACTGGTTCAAAAACATTATATATCTGTTCACCCTGTAACAAATCAATTACAACAAATTAAATGAATATTTATATCTCGGCTCACTAATAATACACAATTGTTGCATTTAATTTTGTTACAGTGAAATGTAATTTCTAACAACGATTGACATGCAACACTATATAAGTAGAAATGTCGATTTGGCACCATTACTAGTTATACGTACGTATATCTTAGGTTACAGATTGTAGTAAAATCAATAGAATAAATACAGCTACAATTTGAGATGCACTTCAAAAGAAATTTGCATATATTCGACTTACAATTTATGCCACAGTTGAATTCATCGGGTGTATATTGGTACTCGGTTTTAATATAAATAATAAACTCTATTGCATGTACTCATCGTATCTTTAAAACATAGCTAATTGAGGTCTTATTTTTTAATATCGGATAAAAAGAAAAAAAGTAGTGAAGGATGGCTTAAACATTTGGTAACGTCAAGAATTGAATACGTGTGATAGCTTGTGAAGGATCAAACCACAAATTATTCTCTCTTCCTTGTCCAAAGGCCATCAGCATATATGTTTTTTGAAGCATATAAGGTTCCCTGTAACATTCTAAGAAACCAAGTTATCTCATCTCGGTTTGGCGAATTAGATGCAAGCTGCATATTTAATCAAATTTCGTTAATTAAATTTTAAAATTAAGCAAAGTTCGATCAAACTATGTAGATTAATCCTATAAAAAATAGATTAAGGAAGAATAATAATATTTCAAAATTCTTACATAATAGGCTAAACTGTGGCCACTGAATAACCTGGTACCAGCTTGATTTGCATGTTATTTGCCGAACAAGAACATGTTATGTTCGAATCGAAACCAGAACTGTGAAAATAATTTAAATAAACAAGTAATTAGCCTCTAATATTGATAGCAATAAAAATAATGTTGATTAATTATTAAGAATTGAACTGATTCTTGTCAAGTTTTAGTTCTTGATTTGCCATCAGACGACGTGTTTACATGGGTAGTGAGCCATGAGATGAAGAAATCTTTGTTGAAATCGCCGTTGAAACGACTGAGGCACGAAGATGGAACAAATCGAACTAAAAAAACTAATGATAATGCAACATAAGCAATGGTGGTTTGCCATGGTTATAGTAGTAGGTTTACGAAGGAAGTTAATTAGCTTGTACAAGTTTGATAAAGGGATATATATAAGTAGTATTGCATGAAAAAGGGTAAGGATAAAAATAGAGGAGATTGGTAGGGTTGAAGCCAGAATATCTTTGAGGAAGTAAAGAAAAGTTGAATTGATTAGTTTCAACTTCTCATTGATCGACTACACTCCATTATGTTTCCTTCGTACATGACATTCGAAAGATTGCAATGTTGATCTTGCTAGTTAAAAGTGCTTAATTAATTAGGAGTGTATATAGTTAATTGGAATCACATGATTACGGATAATCAGATATAAAATACGCATGTGCTCCACGTGGTTAAGTTGCCTCGTCAGATAACACGTGGTAAAATTGCTACACGTACACATTTTGATTGTGATTGGTTGCACCTTATTTTAAGATCAGAGCTGTGTTTTAAATGACAGTAATGTAAACGAGATTTGTTTTCGTATTTTAGGTATTATGCCTAGACGAGTAAAATAATCCGAAAGTAGTAGTAGGGATGCATGATGCTTGTTAAAGTGTGATCTGATAGCAATGATAACAAAAACCTCAAAGAGATTAAGATGCACAAAAACTTGTTGTTAGAGTGCTGACAAAAGTTTGCAATGCAAACTACGATTCGATAATGGAAGAAAAGCGCTTTAGGATTCTGATTTGTTATTTCTTCTTATAGTAGTCTTTCCAAAGGTGTATCATATCAAGCTTTGGTAGTACACAAAAGCTTTTGAATTGCAACAGGAAAATTATGACAACCAAATTTAAAAAGCTTGTGAGCAGAAATCCCATAAAAATTAAAATAAAAATGCATGAAAATAATAAGGACTTGGCTTTCAAGAGAGGTTAACCTAGGCTTTCAAGCTTCTTCTTTGCTCCTAGCACATTCTTTTATATACTTCCTTTATCTAACATTTCTTACAATAATAATATTCATTTTAAAATGTATTTTTCAGAGACATAAATTACAGTAAATTATTATTGTTATGTTTGATTACCCATTCCAACTACTCACTGCTTAAAAATTTAATTTTAAAGTTTAAAATTTGCATATACGGAGTACTATTTTATCGTGACAATACACAATATGTATGTGGGGACCACATACATTTAGTGTATGTTTATCATCTCTCATATTTTAGAGTCGGTATTAAGCTTAGCACTTCATGGAATTTGGAAATATATGACTTTCACACTAGGCAAGATTAGAAGTTTAGAACAACCCAATTAATTCTAATACTCCCTCTGTTTATATTCGTTCTTTCTTTGACTTTGTACATTTACCAAATAACATTTTTTACCATTGCATCTACATATCTTTAATTTTATAGATATTTTTTTTTTTCCTTCTAAGAGAGCCATTAGGGTAGAGATGATAATTAATTCTAGGAATCGAGAGGGAAGCTTTAATCGCTTGAGTTATTCCTCCCTCTCATGACTTGACTTTAACTTAATAATAATGAATGTTTTCAAGTGTTGTAAAGAGATTAAGTTCATCATTAAGGCAGGGTTAATGTGATATTGGTAATGTTAGAGTCATTGGGCCCAAGTTGTCAAGTGTGTGGCCCATATGAATTTAAAGTCCAATAGAGAAAAGAAACTCGTGAAGGATGCATAACCCAATAATGTCCACTTCGACAAATTAATCATGCATGTTGCCTAATAATGTGTTGGGGATCTCACAATTCACAAAGTGGAACTTTGCCCAACCACAAATTCAAGATCTTCCTAGGTCTTGCTACAACTATTTTATATTCATATTCCAGAGCTTGTTTATTTCAATTTATTTTTAATTTAGTTTTCAATCCAATTTTTTTTTTTAAACTAAAGTAAACAGACCCTAACTAATGTATTGGATTGCTAATGAACTTTTTTCCTCTTTCATGCAATTCAACTTTATTTTAGTACCAAGAAATCTACAACTTTTTTAATATCAATGAAATTAGTTTTTGTTGAAATTTTCAAAGTGGTACCAAAAACACAAAACTAAAGTTCATTCGCATTACTTCCCTTCGGGGCTCCCTATGCACCCAAAAAAACAATCAATCACCTTCTCGCTTGTTTTGTAAAGTAAAATCCAGAATACGATTGATTGCGATTTGAGTTGAATCGAGAGTGATTGTGATCACAATTATTGTAACAAGAATCATTGTGCTAACAATTGAAACAAGTGTGYGTATGTATGTGATTGTTGTTTTTATACATTTAACTAGAAATAGTTGATGATTGTGACTAGTGAATGAAGCTCATATGGTCGTACACCATAAAGAAGGGGGGGGCATATAAGGTTCCCTGTAACATTCCCTAAGAACTCCAAGTCTATCTCATCTCGGTTTGGCGAATTAGATGCAAGCTGCATATTTAATCAAATTTCGTTAATTAAATTTTAAAATTAAGCAAAGTTTCGATCAAAACTATTGTAGATTAATCCTATAAAAAAAATAGATTAAGGAAGAATAATAATATTTCAAAATTTCTTACATAATAGGCTAAAACTGTGCCAGCTGAATAACCTGGTACCAGCTTGATTTGCATGTCTATTTGCCGAACAAGAACATGTTATTCGAATCGAAACCAGAACCTGTGAAATTAATTTAAATTAAAACAAGTAATTAGCCTCTAATATTGAATAGCATATAAATAATGTTGATTAATTATTAATGAATTGAACCTGATTCTTTGTCAAGTTTTAAGCTTCTTGATTTTGCCATCAGACGACGTGTTTACATGGGTAGGAGCCATGAGATGAAGAAATCTTTGTTGAAATCGCCCGTTGAAACGACTGAGGCAAGCGAAGATGAACCAAAATCGAACTAAAGAAAACTAATGATAATGCAACATAAGCACAATGGTGGTTTGCCATGGTTATAGTAGTAGGTTTACGAAGGAAGTTAATTAGCTTGTACAAGTTTGATAAAGACTGATATATATAAGTAGGTATTGCATGAAAAAAGGGAAGGAATAAAATAGAGGAGATTTAGGGTTGAAGCAAGAAATATCTTTTAGAGGAAGTAAAGAAAAGTTGAATTATTAGTTGTCAACTTCTCATTGATCGTACTACACTTCCATTATTGTTTCCTTCGTACATGACATTCGAAAGATTGCAATGTTGATCTTGCTAGTTAAAAAGTGCTTATTAATTAGGAGTGTATAAGTTAATTGGAATCACATGATTACGGATAATCAGATATAAAATACGCATGTGCTCCACGTGGTTTAAGTTGCCTCGTCAGATACACGTGGTAAAATTGCTACACGTACACATTTTGATTGTGATTGGTTGCACCTTATTTTAAGATCAGAGCTGTGTTTTAAATGACAGTAATGTAAACGAGATTTGTTTTCGTATTTTAGGTATTATGTCCCTAGCGAGTAAAATAATCCGAAAGTAGTAGTAGGGATGCATGATGCTTGTTAAAGTGTGATCTGATCAGCAATGATAACAAAACCTCAAAGAGATTAAGATGCACAAAAACTTGTTGTTAGAGTGCTGACAAAAGTTTGCAATGCAAACTACAGATTCGATAATGGAAAGAAAAGCGCTTTAGGATTCTGATTTGTTATTTCTTCTTATAGTAGTCTTTCCAAAGGTGTATCATATCAAGCTTTGGTAGTACACAAAAGCTTTTTGAATTGCAACGGAAAATTATGACAACCAAATTTAAAAAGCTTGTGAGCAGAAATCCCATTAAAAATTAAAATAAAAATGCATGAAAATAATAAGGACTTGGCTTCAAAGAGAGGTTAACCTAGGCTTTTCAAGCTTCCTTCTTCTTGCTCCTAGCACATTCTTCTTTATATACTTTTCCTTTATCTTAACATTTTCTTACAATAATAATATTCATTTTTAAAATGTATTTTTCAGAGACATAAATTACAGTATTAATTATTATTGTTATTGTTTGATTACCCATCCAACTACTCACTGCTTAAAAATTTAATTTTAAAGTTTAAAATTTGCAATATACGGAGTACTATTTTATCGTTGGGTCGTAGTCAACGAATTGCTCCTTAACTAATCCTTTGATTTATGTATTGTGGTTGATAGGTTAATTAAGTAATTTCAGTTCATTATATTCTTCAAAGTTCGATTATGGATGCACCCACGGGGCACCACGGCCCAATAATGGACCTAGGGGGTGGCCGGTAGCGCCGTAGCGGTTGCCACCCTAAAACATGCTATGTTTTGCTTTGTTTCTTTCTCACATAGTCGACATAGAAATGTCAAATAAGATGTGTTGAGTATAAAATAAGTTTGTTTTTTTATGATTTCGCTTCTTTATCCCTTCATGATCTTATGAATTATGTAATATTGGTTGTGGGATTGTGTTATTTACCACTAGGGACGAGAGTCTACTTCGCATGATCAAGGAGATTTTAATTTAAAAAATATGTCAATATATAAAAAGATGAGCCACGAGATGTCCTTTGAAAAATATATATGAAAGACATATATTTTGCAAACTTGAAGCACGCACGCACTAGACGAGTACATACTTGTATATGAAAATTATTTGATATTACAATAAGTGAAAACTATATTACATTGATACATACATGCATGCTTTTGCTAACTACATAAATAAGCAATCAAATTTAATGAAGATGATTATCATAATCCCTAATTTATACATTTGTAAAAATTAATACTTGGAAAGGGAGCACTCCTTAGGAAGATTGTCTTGAAACCTCTTATTATCTTGGCAATAGTCATAAATTAGGTGATTTTTCTTCACCCATTTGTACAACTTTCTTTGAATTGAACTTAATGTGTTGAATCTTTGATCATTCCACCAATTAGTAGAGCTAGAAGCCCTACAATTTTTGGCATTCCCTTTCCAAACACATGCATCAATCTTGTAGTTTCTCAGGGAAGCAATGAACGGTGCCTTCGACCAATCGATCTTATCCTTCCCTCCCCTTGTTGCCCAATCTTCGCCGTTCCATAAGGTTGCTTTGATGCTCATGGGTTGAGATTTTGGAAACGAAACTCCCTTGTCTTCATGGTTCCTATAAACCCTAATGGGAACCCAGTCCACCATGATTCTGCATGCATGSACACAGAAACTCTAAGATATATGTATATATATAGACTGGTTCAAAAACATATATATACTTTCTCCCCGTAACAAAATCAATACAACAAATTAAATGAATATTTTATATCTCGGCTCACTAATAATACACAATTGTTGCATTTATTTTGTTACRGTGAAAGTGTATATTCTAACAACGATTGACATGCAACACTATATAAGTAKAATATGTCCGATTTGGCACCATTACTAGTTTACTACGTACKTAATTATATCTTTAGGTTACATATTGTAGTAACAATCACATAGAATAATATACAGTACAATTTTGAGATGCWCTTCAAAAGAAATTTGCATATATATTGCACTTACAACTTTATGCCACAGTTGAATTCAATCGGGTGTATATTGTACTCGGTTTTAATATAAATAAATAAACTCTATTGCATGTACTCATCGTATCTTTAAAACATAACCAATTGAGGTCTTATTTTTAATTATCGGATAGAAAGAAAAAAAACAGTAGTGAAGGATGGCTTACACAATTTGGTAAACGTTCCAAAGAATTGAATACGTGTGATAGTCTTGTGAAGGATCAAACCACAAATTAATTCTCTCTTCCTTGTTCCCAAAGCCATCAGCATATATGTTTGTTTTGAAGCATATAAGGTTTCCCTGTAACATTCCCTAAGAACTCCAAGTCTATCTCATCTCGGTTTGGCGAATTAGATGCAAGCTGCATATTTAATCCAAATTTCGTTAATTAAATTTTAAAAATTAAGCAAAGTTTCGATCAAAACTATTGTAGATTAATCCTATAAAAAAAATAGATTAAGGAAGAATAATATATTTCAAAATTTCTTACATAATAGGCTAAAACTGTGCCAGCTGAATAACCTGGTACCAGCTTGATTTGCATGTCTATTTTGCCCGAACAAGAACATGTTATTCGAATCGAAACCAGAACCTGTGAAATATAATTTAAATTAAAACAAGTAATTAGCCTCTAATATTGAATAGCATATAAATAATGTTGATTAATTATTAATGAATTGAACCTGATTCTTTGTCAAGTTTTAAGCTTCTTGATTTGCCATCAGACGACGTGTTTACATGGGTAGGAGCCCATGAGATGAAGAAATCTTTGTTGAAATCGCCCGTTGAAACGACTGAGGCAAGCGAAGATGGACCAAAATCGAACTAAAGAAAACTAATGATAATGCAACAAAGCACAATGTGGTTTGCCATGGTTATAGTAGTAGGTTTACGAAGGAAGTTAATTAGCTTGTACAAGTTTGATAAAGGACTGATATATAAAGTAGGTATTCCATGAAAAAAGGGAAGGAATAAAATAGAGGAGATTTAGGGTTGAAGCAAAAATATCTTTTAGAGGAAGTAAAGAAAAGTTGAATTGATTAGTTGTCAACTTCTAATTGATCGTACTACACTTCCATTATTGTTTCCTTCGTACAT
Source organism: Bassia scoparia (assembly GCA_008642245.1). Lineage (NCBI taxonomy): Eukaryota > Viridiplantae > Streptophyta > Magnoliopsida > Caryophyllales > Amaranthaceae > Bassia > Bassia scoparia. The sequence goes on along the minus strand of SNQN01005327.1, from coordinate 9,220 downwards.
GACATTCGAAAGATTGCAATGTTGATCTTGCTAGTTAAAAAGTGGCTTAATTAATTAGGAGTGTTATAATTTTATTGGAATCACATGATTACGGATAATCAGATATAAAATACGCATGTGCTCCACGTGGTAAGTTGCCTCGTCAGATAACACGTGGTAAAATTGCTACACGTACCACATTTTGATTGTGATTGGTTGCACCTTATTTAAGATCAGAGCTTGTGTTTTAAATGACAGTAATGTAAACGAGATTTGTTTTCGTATTTTAGGTATTATGTCCCTAGAGCGAGTAAAATAATCCGAAAGTAGTAGTAGGGATGCATGATGCTTGTTAAAGTGTGATCTGATCAGCAATGATAACAAAACCTCAAAGAGATTAAGATGCACAAAAACTTGTTGTTAGAGTGCTGACAAAAGTTTGCAATGCAAACTACAGATTCGATAATGGAAAGAAAAGCGCTTTAGGATCCTGATTTGTTATTTCTTCTTATAGTAGTCTTTCCAAAGGTGTATCATATCAAGCTTTGGTAGTACACAAAAGCTTTTTGAATTGCAACGGAAAATTATGACAACCAAATTTAAAAAGCTTGTGAGCAGAAATCCCATTAAAAATTAAAATAAAAATGCATGAAAATAATAAGGACTTGGCTTTCAAAGAGAGGTTAACCTAGGCTTTCAAGCTTCCTTCTTCTTGCTCCTAGCACATTCTTCTTTATATACTTTTCCTTTATCTTAACATTTTCTTACAATAATAATATTCATTTTTAAAATGTATTTTTCAGAGACATAAATTACAGTATTAATTATTATTGTTATTGTTTGATTACCCATCCAACTACTCACTGCTTAAAAATTTAATTTTAAGTTTAAAATTTGCAATATACGGAGTACTATTTTATCGTTGGACAATACACAATATGTATGTGGGGACCACATACATTTAGTGTATGTTTATCATCTCTCATATTTAGAGTCGGTATTAAGCTTAGCACTTCATGGAATTTGGAAATATATGACTTTCACACTAGGCAAGATAGAAGTTTAGAACAACCCAATTAATTCTAATACTCCTCTGTTTATATTCGTTCTTCTTTGACTTTGTACATTTACCAAATAACATTTTTTACCATTGCATTACATATCTTTAATTTTATAGAATTTTTTTTTTCCTTCTAAGAGAGCCATTAGGGTAGAGATGATAATTAATTCTAGGAATCGAGAGGGAAGCTTTAATCGCTTGAGTTATCCTCCCTCCATGACTTGACTTTAACTTAATAATAATGAATGTTTTCAAGTGTTGTAAAGAGATTAAGTTCATCATTGGCAGGGTTAATGTGATATTGGTAATGTTAGAGTCATTGGGCCCAAGTTGTCAAGTGTGTGCCCATATAGAATTTAAAGTCCAATAGAGAAAAGAAACTCGTGAAGGATGCATAACCCAATAATGTCCACTTCGACAAATTAATCATGCATGTTGCCTAATAATGTGTTGGGGATCTCACAATTCACAAAGTGGAACTTTGCCCAACCACAAATTCAAGATCTTCCTAGGTCTTGCTACAACTATTTATATTCATATTCCAGAGCTTGTTTATTTCAATTTATTTTTAATTTAGTTTTCAATCCAATTTTTTTTTTTAAACTAAAGTAAACAGACCCTAACTAATGTATTGGATTGCTAATGAACTTTTTTCCTCTTTCATGCAATTCAACTTTATTTAGTACCAAGAAATCTACAACTTTTTTAATATAATGAAATTAGTTTTTGTTGAAATTTCAAAGTGTACCAAAACACAAAACTAAATTCATTCGCATTACTTCCTTCGGGGCTCCCTATGCACCCAAAAAAACAATCAATCACCTTCTCGCTTGTTTGTAAAGTAAAATCCAGAATACGATGATTGCGATTTGAGTTGAATCGAGAGTGATTGTGATCACAATTATTGTAACAAGAATCATTGTGCTAACAATTGAACAAGTGTGCGTATGTATGTGATTGTTGTTTATACATTTAACTAGAAATAGTTGATGATTGTGACTAGTGAATGAAGCTCATATGGGTACCCATAAAGAAGGGGGGGCAACCAATGTAGCATTGTGGTTGGACCGTAAGATAATCAATGCAACATATGGATCTAGCTACCTAGCTTGAAACATATTATTGCAATTTCTTAATATTTCTCTAATTATACATTATAACTATTCTAGTACGGTCTACTAATATGACAGTTATTATATGTGTTTGATAATAGAGCTAGTTTTCTTGTCTCACGACTCACGACCATCAATCCTTTCTAGAGTACTTTTTTCCAAAAAAAGAATATTATTAAGCAAAGAAATTTAATATTAATTGTTCAATTTTGAATTGGCATAAAATGAGGAGAGAGTGTACCAAAATGTAAAAATACAATTTTAAAACATTAGAAATCGACCGAATGAGGAAATTACACAAAATATTAAAAATCGATAAGAGTAGTTGTTCTCATATAGTAAATATAATTATTATGTGACTGATATTGTTGTTTTTAGATTTCATTTATTTATTTTTAAAAACATCATCTAGATTATATTTTAGAAAAATATAATTATTATCTATGTTAGGAAAAAAACACAAGCAAATACGAAAGATTCAAGAACACTCCCTCACAAAATAGAACAATAGCAAAATACAAATAAAAGAGACAAGTGTTTATGAGGAAATTTTTAATTTCCTCCCCTCAAAATAATATTGTATTAATTGTATTTAACCTCACAATTATATATACAACCCCTCAAATAATTGTCTCAAGTCTTGATTAAAATATTTAGCCTAAATCCTCTATTTATAAGCTAAAATAAATCTAATCTAGAATTCCACATCTCCTAAGATGTTTTGCTTGCTCTCCAAGCCAAAGATATCTCATGAAATTACATACTACGGTGTAAAAAATCTATACTTGTCCTCCAAGTAAAAGATACTAGGATAATATCCTAACCATAAATCTATCTAATTCCCTAAATTACAACCCTTATTTAGGAACTAAATAAGATATACTAGGAAATACTTGATGAGCAAGTCCAAACAAATCGATCGAACAAAATTGAAGATTGTTATCTAACAATCCTCCCCTCAATCTCAAATTGGTGTTCGAGCCAAAAAGCTAAGCCTCCCCTTGAGCAAAACCCCTTCATCCTCCAATACGAAAAGATTTTGCCTGTTTCTTTCTACCAACCATGATCACCACATCCTCATTTGGTAATCATAAGAAGTCCACTGCGCATATGAACCTCATAACCCATCTTATCTAATCTCCCAATGAGATTAAATTTTTCTCCAACCTCGGGACATGTCTAACCTCGGATAAAGTTCGCGACTTGGTCTTTGGAGCTTGATCTCCACAACACCGACCCCCTCAACCTTCGCCTCCTCTCCATTAGCAAAGTAATAAATTTCCCTAACACGTTCATAAGAGCTACAACCACTCCTCTTAAAACACAAGTGTTGGGAACACCCCGAATCTAAGATCCATCACCATCTTCCTTTGGACCCCTTGATTCCTCCACCATAAGAGACAAATCTTCCTCATCATCAACGGCAATACTAGCAACCGCTCCCTAGTGTTCTTCAACGCCTTCAAGTCGTCTTTGTACTTGGAACACTTTGTTTGAATATGTCCCTCCTCCTCACAGTACCAAACTTGATTTTTGGGTCATCCACCTTCTTGCCTTCCTCCTTGTCTTCTTCCACTACCAACCCTCAACATAGTTTGTAGACGATCCTCCTTGCTTCATGAATCTTTCCGCCTCGATTAGGGCACCAGGTATCGTCTAAAGCAATAGTAGTCTTCCCTAAAGTAAACTTGTTATCACCGAGTTAATACTTTTAGGAACGCCATCAAAATATTGTTTTGTCCTCCTCTCAATCTTATATCTAAACTGCCTAATTGGGTGATCAAAACCATAAACTTATTTAGATGATCTTGTAGTGATGCACCATCTTCCATCTCAAGCGCATAAAGATCCTTCTTCAAGAGCAACTTGTTAGCCAAAGACTTTGACGCATACATCTTCGTCCAGTTGTCCCACAAATCTTTTGGATTTGTGTCATCCAACACGTTGTACTTGATTTCCGGTGCAAGGGCTAACCGAATCGTACTTGTAGCGTGAAGTTGCATATCCTCCCACTTGTCCTTTTCCACCGAATCTGGTTTCTTATCCTCCAAAGTCTTTCTTGTGCAAACCTTGATGAATAAGAATATCCTTCACAGTACTCTGCCATAACGAAAAATTCGTTTTCCCATCAAATAATTCTATTTTGTATTTAGCCTTGAAATCCTCCATGACACACAAATAAACCTGGCTCTTAATACCACTTGTTAGGAAAAAAAACACAATCAAATCACGAAAGATTCAAGAACACTCCCTCACAAAATAGAACAATAGCAAAATACAAAATAAAAGAGACAAGTATTTATGAGGAAATTTTAATTTCCTCCCCTCAAAATAATATTGTATTAATTGTATTCAACCTCACAATTATAATACAATTAATACAATCCCTCAAATAATTTGTCTCAAGTCTTGATTAAAATATTTAGCCTAAACCCTCTATTTATAAGCTAAAATAAATCTAATTTAGAATTCCACATCTCCTAAGATATTTTGCTTGCTCTCCAAGCCAAAGATATCTCATGAAAATTACATACTACGGTGTAAAAAATCTATACTTGCCCTCCAAGTAAAAAGATACTAGGATAATATCCTAACCATAAATCTATCTAATTCCCTAATTACAACC
>SNQN01005326.1:23625-45255 GCA_008642245.1 Bassia scoparia | reverse complement strand
GTCTCCAAACTCTTTGGGCAGCCATAATGTATCACTTGCCTTATGTTTGGCTTATCAATTCCCATTCCAAAAGCAACAGTAGCAACCATGACATTCAACTCGTCTCTAATAAATAATCTGAAAGTTCAACAAAAAAAAAGTTAAACTTTTGAGCTTCTAGTACAGGAAATACGCAAGCGAAACTTTCATTATTATTTGCTTTATTGACAGCCACAATTGCTTAAGATTGTTAAAAGCCAATATTTAAAAAATTAAAAGGTTGCTTCACAAAAATAAGTTGGTTTAAAAGGTCTTCTCTGACAATATTTTCAAGAATAGATAATTAAAAAATCATTTTAAGGGAAGGGGGGAGGAGGGGCAAATGGATATAAATACTGGAGCTTTCAGGAAGTAATACATTGAATCATGCAAGAGTACCTATGTGCCTCTTCCCGAGCTCTACTACCTAATTGGCCATGATAGATTCCAGCCTTAATTCCTGCGCTTTCCAGCAATTGATGTATCTGCATCAGGAGCCAAAGTCAATAACAACAGAAAGTAAAGAATAAGAGAAGAACTTGAAGCACATCCACTACTTCAAATTAAATAATTCTTTTGATTGGTTTGGTTCACACTTCACTTGCATTGTTGAAAGTCATCTCAGTTCAAAAGGCCTATGTTACAAAGAGCAACAGAGATGCTCAAAAGAAGAGCATTGTAATCTCAGTTCAAAAGGCCTATGTCCAAAGTTCCAAAAGATACTTTTTCTACAAGAAAGTTTAACATAAAACACAACCCCTCTTAGAGTCCATTATGTAGTGGAGACTAAAAACATTTCACTGGACAACAATCCAGCCAAGCAGCATGAAATCATCTATGCAGCTCAAATATTCCAGGTATCACATAATTCATAATAATATACTAATATACAAGCCTGGTTTTCTCTTCTTTGATTTGAATAACATGAAAAACCATTTTTCAATCTATTAATAAAACTGCTTACTAACAAAATGTTATGCACTTGATAGATTATGCTTCTCGCTTTGGTAAGGTTATATACCTGTTCAACATCTTTGATTGTAAGGCAGTAAATGATGGTTGATCCAGCACTAGCCAAAGATTTTGAAACTTCTTGCAGAAGCTCATCCAGGAAGAAAGAGCCTCGATTAAAAGGCTTTACGCCATAAAATAGATTTTGGCGATCAAATGAGCCTATAGCAACATAAGGATCCTTCATCTTCAATGACTTTATTATGTCGAATCGAACCCTAGGATCGGAAAACACAAAAAAAAAAAATAGAAGAAAGCCTGTTAATCAGAAATTTGAAGATAATTCATAAGAAACTAGGACCAAAGAAATATATTTTACTAAATTATCTTCAATATTGGTAAAGAGCAAGAAGGGGAGCCTTGGCACACTGGTTAAGATGTTTCTGTGAGGTCACGGGTTCAAGTCCTAGGAGCGGCCTCTTGTCAAAAGAAAAATGACAAGGGAAAGCTTGCCCCCATACACCCTTGCAGTGAAGCAATGTGCACCTTAATGACATGTGCATTTTCATGACCTTACATTCTTAATGTGCTCCTTAGAAGCCCAAGATTTTGTACCATAGAGCAACATTAATCTTATGGCAATCCTATATAATTTCCCATTCACTTAAGAAGGGGATAATTATAAGCCATCATAGGGTTAATAAAATATCCCTTATATACTCACTGAGCAAATATGGTTGAATAGGCAAACATTCTGCCATAAGAATGGAAGAATAGAAATCATATGAATGGAAAATAGATGCAATGTGGAAATTGGAACATAGTGATAGATTTTCATTATTAAATTTGGCCTTCAAAACTCACTGTATTTGGTCTACCACAGAAGAGTATCATTTGTGACTATGTTCAACTCACACGCAGCAGGCAACACAAAAAGGAATAAGGTGATAATAGCAAGTTTTCTTTTGTAAAGACAATATCATGTTACAAATATACAAAAGCTTGGAGAAAAGAAGTTTGAATGAAATGCAGAGGAAGGCTTCGTTCTTTGCATTAAAAAAACTGTATTGAAATCAGTAGAACACAAGAATTTAGATTAACTGAATTGAATTTAATTTAAGCCGAAATGAATTCCAAAAGAACAAGGCCAAAGTGATGATAGGCTACTAAGGCGAGTGTGAAAAGTCAAAAGCTGATATATTAATTTAAACACACATACAAATCAGGCCAAAGCTTCTTAATCAATCATCTACATTAGCTTGATTACATAAGACAAGGCGCCCATAAAAAAAAGTGACTGTATCAGTAAATTCATAACCAATTTGTTGAAAGTCACACAATGAAACCAGTCAATAAGACAAAATTGACAAGACCAAGAAATTATGCTCTCTACCCCCCGCTCTCTCTCTCTCTCTCCCAAAATCTCCCTCTCCCTCTCTCTCTCTCTCTTCGATTTTGGGAACAAGCAGAAAATTATTCAACAAGTTTTTCCAAATACAAATGGCAAGTTCACTTACTTTTCTGTAGCAGTTGCAGTCAAGCTCACAAATGGAACATCCAACAGAATAGGGCGTAACTTGTCCAATTGTTTGTACTCCATCCTGAAAAGATTGGAGATGACAATCACAATTAATGCATTAACTGTGGATTACATAACTTGTCAGAGTGCAGATCAAGGATAAGGGTATGCTCAAAATCAAGATTCAGGTCAAAGTCAAAATTTCCAATCAAGCTCCGTCAAGATAAAAAATTCAACGGCACCAACAACTTAGCCAAGACTTAAGTTATTACTATAATTGTTTCCCTCGCACAGGAAAGCTAGCCAAATCAACATAACCGTTATACTCAAGGATTTTTCAACACAAAAAACAAAAGGATAATTACATCATAATAACACAAGTTTAACACGTATTGGACAAAATTCAGGGGTAAAGAAGGGGCCACAGGCCAATAGTTACATTCGAGCAGTCAACAACAGCCTAACAGGCCATACTCATGGATCTCATAGCTATGGGTTTAAAATATAGGCCATCATGGATCTCATAGCTATGGGTAATATAGGCCAAAAAAAAGAGGAGAGAGAATTTTCCAAAGCTTAAGCCAAAGTGGCAAAGTCTGGTCATAGCATTTAGATTTTTGTGATTTCAATACTCATGGACTCACGGTCAGTGACCAACACAGCAGGCTGAAGCATACCATACAGACAGTTATGAAGACGATGAACAATAAAATATACATAAAATACAAAACTGAATATCTAATAAAAATATGGCCATAACAAGCATGAAGCATGTAGAAAAGAATTGAAGCATTGAACAGAAAGGAGCACGAAAAGGGAGAAGTGACTTTAAAATATGATCCTTTTAACCTGAAATCATGACCCCATTCTGATATGCAATGAGCTTCATCGACAGCAAAAAGACAAATTCCAGACTTCAGCAGTTTTGTCCAAAAGCTGAAAAGATGAGACAAAGACAGATTAAGGGTAGAGACAGACAAGCACCATTTAGCCAGCTTTCCCAAGCATCTGATAAATGAATGGATCAAAAATATAACTAAAGGCCATGAAAATCATCATAAATAAATTAGTTCAAATTTCAATTCAATATTACAGATAGTAGTTTATGTTCACAATGAAATGAGTCATATGAATATGACTTAAAGAAAAGAAAGAAACTTAAAAGAGGTGATAAAAAATTATAGCACTAAAAATAAATTATAAATAAATAAGATAAGGATAACAAAATGAAGACAATTAAAGAAAAAACTGGGAATGGCAACATCATGTCATGGCTCATCGTATATTCCATCAATCAATCCAAGCCTTAGCCTCATAGGTGGAATCGACTACATGAACCAAAGTGATCTTTCCATGTAGTCATTCACATAGAATCTCCAACTCCATCCTTTCCGATTGAAAACGTCATTCTCCTTCAAACCTATTTGCTTAATTTATTTTCTAACTCCTTCCAAACAAGTCATTTTCGGTCTCCCTCTACCTCATTTGAGATCAACCTAATCCCAATCTTCCACTCGTTCACCGTCTTCCAAGTCCATACAAATGCAGAAGGTTTTTCTTTAGGTTGCTTGCAATGTCTATTAACTTCATTTCTGATTATCCTTTAGAGTGTTCCCGCACATATCTAAGCATCCGCATCTCCATGACCCCTACTTTTTTAATGTGCTCCTTCTTAGAAGCCCAAAAGTATTGTACCATAACACTAGTCGTATGGCAATCCTATAGAATTTCCCCTTCAACTTTAAATGGATTTTTAGATCACACAACACTCTCGTGACAGCTCTCCATTTAAGAACTTAAACCTATAGGTCACATTTTGGTCCATATCACCATTCTTTTGAATGATTAACCCAAGATATTTAAAACACTCATTCATGTCCAAATCCTTTTTGTCCAACCACACCACTCCCGTGGTTGTTCTCCACTTAAGTTACCTTGACTTAAAGTTGTAAGCCACATCTTGGTCAATATCACCATTCTTTTGAATGATTAACTCAAGATATTTAAAACACTCACTAATGTCCAAATCCTTTTCGTCCAACCATAACAAAACATCGCTAAAAACTACATCCCAAATACTCAATCTTATTCCAAGTTGGGTTAAAATCTCTAGTTTCCAAGCTTCGTCTATATTGCTCCAATTTGTCCTTAACCCTTGTTTTAGTTTCATCCACCAACATAATATCATCCGCAAATAACATACACTAAAATGTCCACTCCATTTAGAGGTGAGGCTTTTATGAAACATTTTTGTGTCTCATGCTAAATAGAAGGGGATCTATTCATCGTTGAGATAGAAGTTAAATTGAGATACTAATAGGATCTAGAGTTAATAGAGAAAAAATTAGACGATAGTCGATGTCAAAAGAATCAAGCTTCATTTATAAATTGCATCATATAAGATATGGTATGCAATTAAAAAACAATAAAGGACTAAAACATAGTGTAAATTTCTCTTAAATGATTTGGGACTAAACTATTGGTTTGACAAGTTAAAACTTTTAATAGTGGTGTTCTAGTGTTTGGTAAAGGAAATACCGAAAGAGATTTTGGAGTAAAATCTCTCAAAAAAAATAATTAGACCTCTTTTTTATACAAGATTAGATTAAAAAAAAGGTAAAATGATTTATTTATTTTTTTCCCATTAAAATACTAACATACCAATTAATATGTCCGGGAATATCATTTTACACAAACAAATGATAGCAGCCTTTAGCTATTAGCTAAGTGTTGCCAAACACTTCAATAAAATGATGGTCAAATAGGCTAAGCGAGATGGTTAAAACTCTGAACTTCAACAACTAATCTATATATGTCTAACACAGCCTAAAAGAGAGCCCATAAAAGACATCTTGACTATCAAGTCATTCAAGTGTATTAGCAAAACACTCATACATTGTACTATCTCTTGATATCCCAACATAAGCACTAGGTTTACTGGAACAAAAAACCATGATGATTTTATTAGTTATGATCATTAAAAAAATTGAAAAGAAATACGCACAGTAATGATGAGTACAATGATTAAAAAATATACAAAAAGGTATAGTTAGTTGAATTGCAATGTAAACAGAATATAGAGTACATAAAATACTGTAAAAAGGCACCTATTAGGAATCGAGCATGCTTTCTCCGGTGTCATGAACAGCAAACTATATAAACCGGCCTCAGCTTTGGACTGCACAGTTCGATCAGTTTGGGTAGTGCCCAAGTAATCTGCTTCGATGCCACGTTGTTTCAAAGCCATAACCTATCAATCATTAGAGAGCAATCTGTTAATTAACTGATTAACTGCGCACCACAGCAGTGCAGAAGACGAGTAATCATCACCTGGTCTTGCATCAAAGATAACAGAGGGCTGACCACGACTCCTGTTCCCCCAGCAATCAGCGGAGGAACTTGATAGCTGCATTGCATGATTCAGACATATTAGAGAAGCAAAAATCATAAAAGAAGTAAATATTGCATCAAGCAGCTCACAAATATTGACATTCCATGGATTACAAGCAAATCCATAGTATCAACTATCCAGTACTCCAGTTATTCAAATTCTAGAGCTAGAAATTAAAGGACATATCTCAAACAAACTAGCAATATAATATCAATCCTACAGCGCATGGAAGATACATCATTGTCTAGTGAACTCAAAATTTTGTGAACTCAAAATGAACAATATAACGACAAACAAGTTTCTTATAATGAAAATTAAGATGTGAAAGAGCCCAAAATAAAACACTTATATGGCAAAGCCGCAAAGCAATAAGCATTGTGTTCACAGTGCCAAAAAAGAAGAATCGTACTCTATCCATCTGGAATTACTTGTATACCATGATAGTTGTGCCAATTCTATCCACTTTCTAATACTTTATCTGAGATGTGACACATTAAAAATCTAAATATAAACACATGTTAGTGTTATACATCTGCGTGTCCTTATAGCTGTAGCACTCTACTTTCGCACAAATATAATAATTTTGACCATTACTAAAGTGAAGCGTGAAAGTCGGACCATGAAAAAAATTTCTACTCCTATATGACTATTAGTTTAGATTATATCAATATCAGTGTTAAATGACCAAAGCATTCCTCTATGATTGAAGGGGAAATTCTATAACATCAGTGTTGTTATATATACTTATATGGTACATGGTAGATGTCCGGAGGAAAGTTGAACATGTTGGTATTCTAGACACGTGACGGAGTCACAAAGAGTGCAAGATGCACGGGTATGACAGAGGTGGAGGGAGACCAAAGACATATGGCTGGAACAAAGTGGGTAAAAAAGATACGAAACAATTGGATTTGCAACAGCATCAAGTTTTCAAACATGGGGGTGGAGGATATCTCTGCTGATGATTCCATGGATTAACATCTGTTGTTCATGTCGCCGACCCACTAAAAAGGACTAAGTTTTTACAATGATTAAGCCTTTGACTGTGGATTAAGCCATTATTCAACAAGGGTTCATCATATTTTCCCCATTTTTGACAACCAAACTGAATTCAATTTAGGTTCCCAAAAAATAAAATAATTTGCCAACATTCAATTTTATTTTGTTTTAAAACATGTGTAACAATACTATATCAATTTGCAATGAAATTGGAGCCAATTAGTCATTACTACAACAATGAAAAACTAAGTAATAAAGATTAAGCAGAAAAGGGTTAACTTACCAAAGTGACTTGCCACTTCCAGTTGCCATGACAACCAAGCAATCTTTGCCCTCCATTATTTTCTCAATCACTTCCTTTTGGTATGGCCGAAAACTGGAAAACCCAAAATATTTCTGCAACCACAAAATAAAAAATAAATCAATTACAGTTAACAATTAAAAATAAAACGAACCCAGAAAGTGTAATTGAAATGGGGTGTTAATTGGGTTTCTGAATTATAATAGTTTGCAATTGAAACGAAGCGAATTCTTCAATTGGAATTTTCAAAATTGCAAAAATTGAGCAAAAAACAAAGTGTATAATTGAGGTTAGTTTGCGAAAGATTAAAAAAAAATGCTTACTTTAAGAGTGGATTCCATTGAAATGTTTCAGGAGTTTTGTTCATGCAATTGTAAATTGAAGAATATGAGAATGATTGAGTAAAGTAGTGAAGTTTTTCTGCTGAATATAATTTTAATTTAATTTAATTTAAACTCGAAAAAGAAAAGGCATGGCAATATATGTCGATTATTTTCCCGCCACTTTCATTAGGGCTTATGCTTATTTCCACTTTCCACCACTCAAACACTCCCGTGGTAGATTAGTAAACTCGTAGAATGCGATCCGATCAACTGATCAAGGTGATAATGAGTTTGGTGTGTTCGTGTAAAGTTTGAGTTCGACTAGGTCAAAATTCGATTCGTTGTAGCTTGAATAGACTCTTTTTCAACTAAAAACGTATTAATGGCTAATGACTTTATAAATAAATCATCATGTGTTTGGCTTAAACTATGGAATTCAGTTTCATCGACTTCCACTTGTTGATAAGCATTTAAATCTACAACTTTGTCATATGTATCGACTTAGTCATCGATATCTTTGCTACGTAAATCATAAAGATATCTTGGTTTAGTTTTATAGCATAATAGCAAACTACCAATCTGAACTTTTCGAATCTTGTATATACAACCACTTGTTCCGCTTGAAATTTCAAGACATATACTTCGTACTTCATCTGTTTTCAATGACACCATTCTTATTAATAGAAACGGAACCACGATTATCTACCTTATATCCTCTACCCAAGTGCTCCACATCAAACCAAACACATGGGTAAGACATGCCAAGATATAGCTTAAAAGAGACAACTTATAAACAAAATGAGAATATCACGTGGTAATTTTTTTTTAAAAAAAACATTAAATTTTGTGGTGGTTGAGTAGGCGTTGTAGGTTGTTGGGTGGTTTCGGAGGTGGGCAACAATAGCGTGGGTTGGTTTGCATAGTTGTTGGGTGGTGTTATAGGTGGATCGTGGGCAGTCGTGGTGTGGTGGTTGATTGGTTGTTGTTATGGTAGTGAGTGATAAAAAAATGAAATTAGGCAGTGATTCGGAAAAATAAAAAGAAAATTAAGAAGTGAGTATGCGAATAGTTGTTTTCAAAAAATGATAAAATGTGGGTAGTTCGTAGTTGTGAGCAATTTTTTCTTAAGAGCACTTACATTGGTGAGGAGAATTTTCCTCAAAATGCAAAATTCAAGGAAATTGTAGAAAAATATACTCTACAATGGTGAGCATTATTTCCTCAAAAAAGAGGAAAACAAATAACGCTAGGAGATCAAGAAACTTGAAGAATGCACAGTGAATTGTGGGCCCCACCTGATAGACTACCGAAATATTTTTTTTTTGCTTTCCCACTTCCCAAAACAACGTGTTTTGGGGAAGGCCATAGTTGACCCGCACCCAAAACGCGTCGTTTTGGGTGTGTAAAAAGCAAAAAAAAAATTGCAGGTAGAAGAGAGAGGCGCGTCAGGCCAGCGAGTGGCATCGCGCCACGTGTGCGCGTCAAGCCAGCTGGTCATAATTGGCCAATCAGATTTTTTGTTTAAAATTACAACGACTATATAATTTTACCCCATTTTTTGATTTATAAAAAATATTAAAAAAAATTACCAACGGTCATATTTTTTCCTCCTCTATAAATAGACACCCATTTTGCTATATTTTGACACACTTTGAAAAATCAGATAAATTAATTGTCTTCATTTTCCACTTAATTTCCTACAATTAAATCCTTCATTTTCAAGGTAAGTCACTTAACTTAACTATTTTTTTCTGAAATTATATAATTATTTGTAATTACTAATTTATTGTTATTGATAGTGTTGTTCATGTATGGTTATGTTGTTGAAATTGTTGGTTGTTGTTATTTTGTTGTTAATAGTTAACATATTTGTTATCATTTTTTATGAAGTTGAATTTTCTGAAATTTAATACAAAATAATTGAAGAATTATTTATGTTGATGAAGGTATATGTTGTTATTGTTGTTGAATTGCAATTAATTATTTTTTTAGTTATTGTTTACTATTTTCCTAGTAATTGCAATAATTTGATGTGTAATATAAATTCACTTCATGTTAACAAATACTCTACTGAGACTTTGACATATTGAATTTTTTTTGTATTCTCCAACCATAAATTTTAAATGTGTGTTATTCAATTGATGATTTTAATATGAAAATTGTTGTATTTTATTGTATAATTTATTTATTTGTATCATGTTGCAGAAATGGATCCTAACTTTCCCAACTATACCTTTAGTTTGAGTGAATTCAATGATGCTCTTTTCACCCACCCTGAATTTCAAGCAGCTCTTCAACGAAGAGGGATTACGCTGCCCCAAAATCCGTCACCCAACATAGAGTCCCAACATAACTCTCCTCATGTGTTTCAAGGGAGTAACTCCCATCATGAGGAGGACGATGAGGAAACTGTTCCGGAGACACCGCAATACCCTCCGCCATTGAATGCAACCCAGGTTACGGAAGATCGAACCCCTGCAAGGCCTACCCGTAGTTGGTCTGTCGCGGAGGATACAACCCTCCTTGCGCTGTACATGCAACATAGTGAAGATGTTATGGTGGGGACAAACCAAAAGACGAGCGATCTTTGGAGGAAGGTGTCTCGTGCTTGGAATGTGGCGCAGAAGGAGAAGCCCTATGTCCTTCCTCCAAGAGAACTAAAGAGCTTGGAATGCCATTGGAGAAGGATGGCAACTGATTTGCTGCAATGGGGAGCTGCTTAGGACGAGGCTGGAAGAGTGGATTCAAGCGGTGGAAATGAAGCTGATCGTCTACAAAGGGCAATGCGTTTGTTCTCCATGACTTCTAAGCCTAAACCACATAACTTTACTTATCAACATGCTTGGGAGTTCGTTAAGAATGACCCAAAGTATGGGGACAAATTGCGATGGGCATTGTCAAAAGAGGAGAGAGTCGCTTTGGCTGTTGATGAGGATGGAAGTAGCGGGAGTGGGAAGAGGTCTAGGACTGAGGCTGGTGTTGAAGGTGAAGTTGCTGCGGCTGACTACTCATCAGGAGGAATACCTCGCCCTGAGGGTGTTAAGAAGGCGAAGGCTAGGCGTAACAAGGGCAAAGCAACGTTTGACGAGGATGGGTACATTGGTGAGCAAATGAAGTTAAACATTGAGCAACACAAATTTGAACACAGTCTGAAAGAGAAGAGGTATGAACTCCAACTTCAAAAGGAAATGAGAAAGCAACAACAAGTTGAAATGGAGAAGCTAGAGCGCGAGCGGCTTGAAAGGGTGGAGCGCGACCGGATGGATATGGAACAAAAGAAGATCAAAGTGCAGCTGCTACAAGCTCTGATGTCAAAGGGAACTCCTCTAACACCTGCTGAAGAGGCGTACAAGGATCAACTATGGAGAGATGTGTATGGGGAATGGAGTGGTTAAATTGTCCAGTTTATGGCAAATGGCAACCAACAATCAGACTTGTTTAATGATGTGTTTTAGTTTTCGGTAGATGTTTTAAGTTTGTTTGTTGCTTAGTGTGAATGTAGTTTATGAATAACTTTAAGTTTGTTTGTTGCTTAGTGTGGTAACTTAGAATGATTTGTGGTATTTTGTTGTAATTTGTTCTTATTATTTGTATGGTTATGTTTAAAGTTTATGAATAAGTTGGTTGTTTCAAAGCTTTCAAGTAATGGTTTCAAATCTTAAGATGTTACAATTGCTGTCATTTACTACTGTTTCTGCAAAGATTCTTCTGCGAAAAAACATCAATAGTGTTCTGATAAAGCTTCAATTTTGTCACATAGCAAAGATATTTTGTAATGAACCATCAATTTTCTGAGAAAGCAAAAATTGCTTTCTGAAAATACATGTGCTTAATTCTGAAAAGGCTATAATTTTCTGAAAAAGCATCAATTGCTTTCTGAAATATATCATGTGAATGCTAACAATTTCTGACAAAGCATCAATTATGGATGCAAGTACATCACTACCTTATGACAAACATTAAATATTTTCAAATGCATAAATAATTTTCTGATAAAGGGTTACTTTTTCTGAAAAGGTTCAATTATTTTCTGAAAAAGCAACATTATTTTGAAATCCATCAATAAGTTTCTACAATAATTTCTTTGTGGTCTTCACCTTACATTTTGTATTAAATACGCACGTTGGAACACTAGTACAACAATAGGCACACATCTTACTATAAACAATTACCCATTCTTCCAAAAAACCCTTAACATGTATACATTTCCAATTAGCTCTTCCTCAAGTTCTAGTTCCTCGGGTTCAGATTTAAACAATGAATTTGAAGAACTAGTACAACAATATCTATTCACCAAGTTACCACTACAACAACAAATACAAAACCAAAATGTAACTGGCCCAAGGAGAAGAGTTGAAAGAAATAGAGAGCTAGGCCATGAGCAGTTGTTCAATGATTACTTTGCGGAGAATTGTGTTTATAATGAACACCAATTTCATCGCAGATTTCGAATGCAAAGGCCATTGTTTTGCCGAATTATGGACAAAGTGATCGAAGGAGATGAATGGTTTCAACAACGTTATGATGCTGCTGGGAGGCTCGGTTTATCGCCGTTGCAAAAGTGCACCGCTGCGCTAAGGATGTTGGCGTATGGTGTTGCAGCAGACGCAGTAGATGAGTACCTACGAATGGGGCAAATGTTATAATATCCCATTTTTGTTTAAAGAAATTGATTCATATCTCAATATCTATCTATCTCTCACATACCAAGTATATTTTTCCTTAAATAACGAGTTGAAAATCGATCCCGAGATCTCACGTCTCTTCGGGGGTATAAGTGTCACACGTGATACACAACAACGAGTCCATACAAAAAGATTGTATCCAATCCAAATCACTCATCAATCATTTCTCATTAGTCATTCCACACTCTTCAACCACCATGATGCCATCATCATCATCATCATCATCATCATCATCATCATCCTCGTCATCATCTTCATCTTCCTCATCTCACCTCCTTCACTCCTACCTACTCTTATGGCTTCCACTCCTACTCACCCCCTCTCTCTCTCCTGCACAGGCAAACACCAACCTCATCATGCTTCCAACTGAACCCCACAATCAACCCAATTCAACTTCATCATCATCATCATCGTCGTCGTCGATTTCGCACTCCAATTTCGATTACAATCAGTTTCGTTGCGCCGCGCCCGAACCCCACCTCAATTACCGCCCTGTGATCGGGATTGTCACGCATCCCGGTGACGGGGCTTCCGGGAGGCTCAAGAATGGGTCCCACGTGTCGTACATTGCTGCTTCGTATGTCAAGTTTGTCGAGTCTTCTGGTGCTCGTGTTGTTCCTCTTGTTTACACTGACCCCCTTCATGTTATTTATCGTGTAAGTCTCAGATTTTCTTGTGAATTTGCCACTTTGATATGCTTTTCTCAGTGTTGCAAAAATGTTGAAATTCAACTTGTTTTAAGTAATTAGATGGTTTTTAATGCAAGTTTCTTGCTTTTGGGGGTGTTTGATTAGCTCAAAAAGCTATTTGGGGGTTTAAGTTTCTAGCTTTATTAGTTGGCTAATTTGTATATATGTGGATGACTGCACGGAATGATCAATTTTGGTTCACGTAGTCGACCCAATTAGACTACGACTTTGATTGATTGATCATTCGTTTATTTGAGGAAGAACAAATTTGAAGTTGAGATGATATGTTGTGATGAAAGAGTTGCTTTTTCATAAGCAACTATACTTGTAGCATTTGTTCAACTTTGAGATTTGAGTTTGTTATTTATTGAACAAACAATTTGGTGATTCTTGTAATTAATGGTGTTATTTGACATTGATTGTGTTAGCTGCTCCATGTTTGTGATGTTTCAGAAATTGGAGCTGGTGAATGGAGTTCTTTTTACTGGTGGGTGGGCTAAGAGTGGTTTATACTTTGAGGTCGTGAAGAAGATATTCAAGGTATGAGTTTTGAGCTGCTTATTTAGTTTTGTATGGGTTCATGTAGCGGATCCCATTTATAGGATTAAAGCTTCGATTGATTGATTGTAAATATACTCACCATCTAATAATGTGTTTACTTTAATGATGATAGAACCGTTTGATTGCCATTAAGATGTTTCATATTATCTGTAATCTTTTATCATTATCATATTACTATAGAGTAATGACTTTATATTACTTAATACCTGATTCGCATTATGGTTCAACATGTGCTATGGATGTGTGAACTCAATTTGCCACGTAATATTGTCAAACTAGCTCGTTAGTGTATCACTGTGTTGATTGTATTATGCACCTTGTAACAATTCCCTCATTTCTGATTGGGGTTCGCAGGGGAGATATTGATCTAGTTAAAGCTGATATTCCTCACAAAGAAGAGAGGAGGGAGCATTTTATTTTATTTTTTAATAAAAATATTACGAGGAGTATCTTATCTATGTAAGGTACTTAGATATGCATCTCTCGATTCCTTGGAAATCAATATTATCTGCTATTCCCAGCTGGCCATTTGGGTTATTAAGCCAGTATTCTTGTTGCAAGCATTAAAGAGAGAATCTTTTCGGTCATCCAGCACATAGAACCAGCAGCTAAAGATAGCAAGGACATGGAAGTGTACATAATTTTTAGTAAGTGTGCATAGGTTTAGGCACATTTATAATCTTCAATCATTGGGTTTAGTGTTCTGAGTATATACAGCAAGCATCAGAGAGATTTCATTCTGCTTGGTTTGAATCTTCCAAAATTTAGGTATCTGTTCTCATTTCTCAGAGAATTTTACTTTGCCCGTTTGCCACAATGTGATGGTTAGCATTAATTGATATTGCTCACCATTTATCTGTGTTTCCCCCTCTGGCATATTCCATCTGACAGTGAGCCATACACTTTTTAATACAACCAATGATGTTGCCACTCTAATCGATAAAGGGTTGAGGAAAGGATACTTCTAAAGGGAAATGAACTGCATTGGTTGAGCAGATTCTAGAGGAAGATGATGATGAAGGGAAGAAAATAAGAGCAATAATACTAATAAATAAACTCATATGATTATATCATATAATGAATAAAAATCAGATATTAAAGTGGTTTGGTGTAAGGATCAATTACATAGTTGGCCAAGCCAAGCAGCTATAATAATCGCACTTTTTTTGCATATTTTATGGAAGCTACATGATACATTACTGTTCCAATATGCCCACTGTCCTTTATGATTTCTAGTTCTTGTCAAAGCTTTTCAATTGACCCAGTGATGCCAGTGTTGTCCTATGAAAGAACCTAAATCCACTTTATATAGCCATTATTATATAGGCTAGAAGGCAACATTTGTATTGAGATACTTTGTGAATTAGGGTTGTCTTTTGGATGTCTTTTCTTAAACTTGAGCATTATGAATTTTCAGGCATATCCTCCCCTATGTGTTGGTTTAATTGTGGAGAGGTCAGGTGGATGTAGAAGTACATCTTCTCCTCTATTCATATTCACATGTTTCTTGGATTTTATCTAGTTCATAGTTAGCGTTTCTGTTAGATAATAGATACCCAATGTCATCGAAAGACAGGAATTTATTTCCTTCATAATACGATTACCTGATGTATTGTTTGCTCCAGCAGGCTTAAGATTCAACAAAAGTTCCTGCATTTTAGTTGATTAACTATTTATCCTGCATTTTACTCAATTGATTATTCCTACAGTAGTTTTGTATCTTGGTTTGTTCAGTAGGTTCTCTTATCTGTCTTCTACAGAAAGTGTTGGAGAAAAATGATGCGGGACAATTCTTTCCTTGTTATGCAATCTGCCTGGGTTTCGAGCTTCTAACAATGATCGTCAGTAAGGTGATTTTGCTTTTGTTCTCAGGTGCTTATTTTACATCTTTTTACATGAGTGTTAAGTGTTTGTAAAGGCGTGCCTAGGCACAAAAGTGGTATGTGCCTTTTAGGGTCTAATTGAATACTTGAATGTGCACCTTGGTGCACCAAAAAAAGCAAACGATGGCACACCTCTATTTTTTCACAGATTTTTTTCTACTATTCATTAGTGCATGTCACATCAATGAGGAGTGAGGTGCACTAAAAAGTCTATTTCTTTGGTGAGTCTATAGCGTTTTTATACATTAGTCTTTACGTATCTTTAGTTTTGAGCGTCAGTTCAACATTTTCTGTCATCATCTTTAAGGCAGTTAATGTTAGCTCTTTTGACTTTCAACCATGATTTCTTGAGTAACTATTGACTTCAATATCTCAATCAATTCATTGAATTAACTTGTGAAGATCTAATTTCTCTTTGCATCCCCTCCCTCCTATCTGGGACTTTGGGTTTTAAATTGTTCAGAAAACAGTCATTTCAATGTTTTAATTGTTGGATAATAGTAAATAATTTTATTTTTTTAAAAAATGTTGTCTGCTGATCAATTATGTTCCTACTAGCTTAGAATTTTATATTTTATCTTAAGCAGAAATCAAAATTTTCTGATGATTTTGCAGTTATTTAACAACTTTTTGATACTTGTTGATTATAGGATAACAATATCCTTGAAAATTTCAGTGCAAGTTATCAGCCATCTACTCTTCACTTTGTTGACGGTATTAACATAAACGCAACTGTTTTCCAGAGGTATTCCAGAAACTGTTTTAGTAGTAGAACATGAATTCTTGCTTTTCTTCCTAATAACCTGTCCACTTGTGTTGACAAAGTTTGTCAACTGGTAGTGCTACTCAGTTCCATAGAAAAATTTGTTAAATAAAAGTTTTTTTTTTTCCTTTTAGGTAGTTAAGTTTAGCTGTTCACAAAATTTCTGGAATTTTATGCTTATTTCGACTCTAAACACAGGAACAGTTTTTCCCCCTTCCTTTTTTTTAGTTTTTGGTGTTGTCTGATCATATTCTTTTTTCTAAGGTAGAGTTTAAGTGGTTCTTTTCTTCTCCTACGAAGTTTGCAAGTTTAT
This sequence comes from Bassia scoparia, assembly GCA_008642245.1. Classification (NCBI taxonomy): domain Eukaryota; kingdom Viridiplantae; phylum Streptophyta; class Magnoliopsida; order Caryophyllales; family Amaranthaceae; genus Bassia; species Bassia scoparia. Next base: position 28,859 of record SNQN01005326.1, on the reverse strand, counting down.
ATTCTTTGTATTTCAATATTAGACTTTTGGACTACATTTTGAGAAATCTTAACTTTATCTTGAGACAAAGAATTGTAGAATCTTCAGCATTCTTTTATGACAGAGTGCAGAGAGACTTTGTTTTGATGTCTATAGCTCATTCCTGCACATTAGATTTTGCCACTTTAATGAACCTGGAGGCGACTACTTTAGGAAATGATTACAATATTTACCTTACGAATTTGCATCTTTCATGACCTATCAACACTGCAGGAGTTCTTTTATGGATTAACCTTTAAACACCAATACTTAAGTTTTGCAACTTCAATTGATTCCGCAGGTTTCCTCCTGATTTGCTGAAAAATTTGAGCACAGACTGCCTTGTGATGCAAAACCATAAAGTGAGTTTCACCATTTTTGGTCCTTTAAATGGTGTTAATTGATGAATGGGATGAAGTGCAATCATATTTCTTCTTACTTGCTCAAGTACAGAAGCTAGATCTTTGATTAAAATGGTTAGTAGTATGTAGTTAGCTTTATTCCTCTTGTCCAGTTTTCTTTATTGAGATTTTAGTGGCTCTTTCTTCAGTGTCCAGTTTGCATTATGGTGCTTAGTTTCATTCACGATCAGTGTTGTCTTTATGAAGTGCAATATTTGGATCTGTTTGGGGCTGTTTTGTGTGGTTGATAAAGGATGCATCATGAATTTTTTATTAACAGGGCTGTTTAGGTGGCAATATATGACTACTTTGTATTGGGTTGCATTGATCACATGGCTGTTGTTGCTGCTTTATAAGCACGATCAAAATTCTTTAAGGCTTGGCATGTAATGAATAAATTCATGTTTAAGAATGTCCCTAAGTGCAAAAAAAAGGTATACAGGCTTAAACGCTTGTTTAAAGCATTAAAAATATGCATGCAACTACAACTGTGACTACAATTGAACTGAAACCTACTTTGTGATTGAAAAACTATAAAATTTATGAAAAACTAACTAAATTACCCAACTAAGAGTGCCAAAAGTGGCCCTTATCAATACCATTCATACCTGCCATCAATATGTATTTTGCCTTTTTCGCTTTGGTGGGAGTTCATCTCTATTTTCATTTGTGATTCTGATCTCGTGAAGACTTTTTCTATTCAAATCCAATCCTTTGCTTTTGCTGTGCAACAGTATGGTGTATCACCTCAAACTCTTCAAGGGAATCAACGTCTATCAAGTTTCTTTAATATCCTTACAACTAGCACAGACAGAGATGATAAGGTAGTGTGACGATCCTCTTTCTTTGACATTAACTTGATGTTGGTTATCTGCACAAAAAAAAAAAAAAAAAAAGAGTTCCTTGTCTTTACTCAGCTTCTTTAATGTTAGGTATATGTCTCAACTGCACAAGCACATCACTACCCTGTCACTGCTTTCCAGTGGCATCCGGAGGTAATCCATTTACTGTTTGTCTTTCTGGTTCTTAGTGCATTAACAAATTTTTCCTTCAGGCCTTTCGTTTTCCTCTCTCCTTTTAGCACCCATGAATGCATAATTTTCTTCTTAGGAATAAAGGTTGGTAATTATGCAAATAATAAGTAGACCAGAAAATTTGTGAGGGTTGAGGTACAAAATTATGCGTATAAATTGGCATGAAGTTTATTATTTCAAGGTTGGAAGAAATTCTTGAAAATTAAAGAGAGCGAGTTGAATGTATTAATAATGATTGTCTGGCCCTATAGCTGACATGAAAGTATTCAGGCCTGACATTTTGAATTCTTTGGGTAGTTTGCTAATCTCAAGTTCTACTCTCTGCTTGGTAATAGATGAAATTGTTTTTCAGCTTTTGACTACTCTAGAATACTTCAATTTTAGGGTGTCTTATTAAAGACCATTGGACCTTAGTCAAACTAAAATGTTCATGTAGTCAGACTGGTAAATTATTGTCTGAACCCTGCTGTGTTATAAGTAGTTCTCCACGAGAAACTTTTTTCTTAAATTTTGTTATTCCGCGTCCCCTTCCATTGCTGTCTTTATTGTCCTCCAACCCAATCCCCAACCCCTTTTCAGTTTTCATCCCCAAAATATTCAGTCCTTAAATATAGTGTAGAGGGAAAAGTAAAAAGATGTATGCTTATATTAATTATCACTACTGAATAGTAGTATTTTTTTATTAGCCAATCCTTGATTATGAAGCTACTGGATTATTATGATTGGTGTGTCCTTTTGCGGCACAATAGTGATTGAGATATTCTTGATGTACTGACTGCAGAAAAATGCTTTTGAATGGGGATATTCAATGATTCCACATTCAGACGACGCTATTCAAGTTACTCAGCATGTTGCAAATTTTTTTATCAGGTAGATACTGATTCACTGTGATCTTTGTATAATTTTAATCAGTCTTGACTTCAATTTTTGTATTAAATCCAAGTATAGTTTTTATTCGAATTGACTAGGAGCATGCAATTTTGTTCTTTTCCCCTCATTCTTCTCGTGCTAAGAATTTATGATATTGAGTTTAATTACCAAAAATGACACCCTATATATGTTGGTTCTGTGGTTTGCATCCACCTTAATTGAGAAAGTATTCGATTTGAGATTAGGAAATAGGAAGCTTTAGAGTTCTAGAATGAAATTATACTTAGAACTTAGAAGAATTTGATATTCAGTATTTGGGTTGGTTTCAATACCTCATCGTTTATCATATATAATCTACCCTGGCTTCTATTGACCACAACAGTAGTTGCCATGACTCTTGCCTCATTTATAAGGTTGCTTTATGCTAGATTCAATCAGCCTTTGTGATCATTAGAATTTATCAGGGCACACATTCTTTCTCGCTAAAAATCTGCTTCATAAACTTGATCAAATATGTTTGCAGTGAGGCAAGGAAATCTCTCAATAGACCACCAGCTGAGGAAGTGCTTGACAGTCTCATTTACAATTATAGTCCCACTTATTGTGGCAAGCACGGGTGAGCTCTTAACATCAGCATATACCTTAACTTCCAATTTGCGCAAAATTATATGCTAATTCTTCTTTTCGGTCACAGGAGAGGGTATGACGAGGTCTACATCTTTGCATAGTCATATTCATGCTTCCAGAAAGCTGTTTCATACTTTCATTCAATATTCAGGAAGCTGTTTCAACTGTAATCTTCGTAGTTCCATCAGCTCACATTAAACTGTTCAAATCCCCTTGTGGAAGGAACATTGTGCGAATTATGGAATTAGAATTTGCTTCCACAACCGAGCTTCCTTGAGCTTCTTCTACACTAGTGCAGGAAATTTCTACGAATGCAGATGTCCTTCCCCTTTATTTGTCGGGCAAATGCATTGGATTATATCCTTAATTGTATAATTTGTTAGGATGTTGTACATTGTATATTATCTATATGTACAGTTTGTATCCAAAAATAWGAAGAAATTGTGTACTTCATTCAACACCACAAGGCTTTAGTCTTGTATTTGGTGCTTGGCTGGGTTCTTGTCAAGCTAAGTCGTTCAAATATTACTTACGATGGGGCGGTGTCATTTCAGATTGAAAACAATACATGTAAAAGATAAACTTGTCATCGTTTTCTCGTAACCGCTTTCACAATATTTTTCTCATGTTCATTTCTAATTAGGCTAATATTTATTCAGATGTATATATCATGTTATATACAATTCATGATTGGTGTATGATTTAAATTACTCAAATTATATAAAATATAAAATATTAAATAAATCATATTTTCTCTCTTAAATGAAAAAGGGATTGTTCACCAAAGTAGAAATCATCTACTATTAAAACCAATCAAATAGAGTACATACATTTTAAATAACACTACGTGTAATTCATGAATGAAATCAAAATGTTTAGTTTTTTCAAAAACTTTTGTTAGTTGTTTGGTAACTTAATAGAATAAAATCGAAGAAGATTGAGGAATTAAACATATTTTGTCCACTAGATGATAAGTGAAACAAATGAATGAAGCATAATACTCTGTGAGAACAACAAGAAAATAAAAATTCTTTTTTGAATCCATTTTCTTTAGCTCACAATTTTTTTTAATTTTTTTTAATAGGAATCACCTCATGTCTTCAAAATATTACAAAGACAAACGATTAGATGTGCGTTCTCTTCACCTCATTAGACGTGTTTTTTAAGTAAGTTTTTTATGATAACTTGATAAGACCTAAATATCAGTGGCGGGCCTAATGTAGGTCCTAGTGGGTCAAGTGTACCACCAAGAGGCCCAAAAAATTTGGGTTTTTTTTTATTAAAAAAATTTAGTAGGTATAATTTAAAACAAAGTCGGGACATTATATTACACATGTTGGTGCCTTAGATCAGTGGTTATGGAGTTTTGTTATTTTGAGGCAAATGTCACTAGGTCGTGTGTTTGATTCTCCATACACACCTTTTTTAATTTTTTTTTCCCACATATTTTATCAACAAACCAACATAACATTACAAGCTTCTTTTTAATTTTTTGATTGATAAATTGTTTCATTCTCTATTTAATGTTCTTAAGTGCTTTTGTAATTAAATCAATTAATTTAAAAAATGAAAGTGTATCAGTTTATTACTTACTCTAAATTAGTAACTAGTTGGTGTTGATTTAGTGCGTTGTTTTCTCAATTTTTATAATGAAGCGAAAGCGCATTTCAAACAAAATGCACAACATTGCAAGCTTCTTTGCTAAGAAGAATCCTATTTTTATTTTGTACTCTTTTAATAGTTTGATGTAGTTTGTAATATTTGGTTATTAAAATTTTTTATTACAAGTTTGTTTATTAATAGTGACCCACCAGACGAAAATTCCTGGGTCCGCCACTGGACCTAATATAAACTTATTGGATTTGAGCAACACAACCTTGGTTAGAATTAGAGGTGACCACCAATGGTCTAACCTGCCGGCTTGGTTCAAACTCACATTTTTTAGTTCAAAAATCCGAACACGGCTCGTAAAATCCACAATAGCCTGCAAAACTTGCACTTTCATAACGAATTTGTGCCTGATATTTTTGTGAACAAGTCTTTCCGATCCGTCCATCTGATCACCTAAAGTTAGATATGAAAACCATTTGGAGTTATCGAGTCGATAGGGCGAGTCGGCCTACGAGTCATTGAATACCTAACTCACCCCAAACTCACCCCATCAAAACATTGAAACATGTTGTTGGATTTCCAAAATATAAACAACTTCCCCCCAAAACTCAGATAAATGGCGGGAAAATCACTTCACAGTTTACCCTACGAATCCCAAATTCGCAATTCTCTC
>SNQN01005326.1:0-23600 GCA_008642245.1 Bassia scoparia | reverse complement strand
TTCTTTGCATGTTTGTGTGGAAGTATTATTCTCCATCTTGTTAAACCAGATGTTCTGGAAAACTTTGCCAGTTTCTTACAAGTGGCTTAGTCGCAACTTTTCGGTGTCATCAAATGCTGCAAAAAAGTGAGGGTTCATTGTTTAAATTTGCTTTTCATATTTTTTTAGATGTGGTGTCACTTATGCCTTGAATTTTTCTAGGTTGCTTCATGAGTTTGTGGAGAAGCACAAAAATGATTCAGAAGTTGTGTACACTGTAGCAGGATGGTTGAAGAATGCTCCACAAACATATCACATAAGACTTGTTCCAGGGACAAAACTTTCAGGTTGAAGTTAATGTATAAGTTTGACTAGCCTTTATTTATTTATTTATTTATTTATTCTTATTTTTTAATTTTCATCACGGGGAGTTGAAATCTGGTTATATAGTATGGAAGCTACCTAGATTTTTAGTTCTAATGTCTTAGATGATACCGATAGTAATCTCTAGAGCCTAGATTACTTCATTATTCTTACAGTTTTCTAAGATTTTATTTTTATGTTATTTCTATAAATAAAAATCTGAAAAGGAGTTTGATCTCAGTGATCAGTAATGTTGCTGCCTTATTAGTCAAAAACTGATCAAATTTTCACTTAATGAGCCTTTGTATTTGTAATCCAGTCCTGTGATTTGTGCACAAAAGAGAGTTACATCTGTTGTTATGTTGAATAATGCTTTGTCAGTCTGCTGCTTTGCACAATTCCTTAATTTTTGTTTTTTCAAAGAAAGAGAAGATTGTTGTGTTCATTGTTCTTTAAATCCACTAATACATAACAATAATACTTTCTGCTCACCAGGCATAATATCATTAGATCGTTTTATTACACCAGTACTATTTTTTTGTGGACATTTCAATATATGTTATGTGTGTGAGTATTTTACTCAAGAATTGTGAATAATTAATCTGTGCAGAAGCCAAGCATGATTTTGATGGCAATTGCTCTGTCCAAGTCTATAGTGTACAAGCTAGTATCCCTAAAGATCCAGCTGCTATTTGGAATGCAGAATTTATTCAAGCTGAAGAGCTTTTCAAGCAACCTATATCAGTAGATAATTGTCTCAGGGATAATAGGTAAATGTTTTCCACACCAAATTATTTTATTTTAGACAACATTTTTATGAAACATTATGTGAAGGTATTGTGACATGTGCGACATTGAATTTGTTGCAGCCTTTATTGATGTGGTATCTTCTAGGTAATCTGCTGAACATAGTGTGGTCGCCTGAACCTAGAAAAAAAAAAATATGTACTGCTTCTAGGTAAGGAGTACATATTTTTTATGACGAAATGACGAACTGGTCAATGTATTTATGATGAAACCTCTTTATAGTGTAGATTTCAGTTCTGACTAAATAATATTGCTTGTTGGATGGACAACTAAGCTTGTGCTTGCCTTATGTTTTATAGTCAATTCCCTTTTTTTTTCAAAGTTATTTCCACGACTGTAAAATTCCGTCCCATATGTCCTATCAAGTCATCAAGCAGAATCGCCCCAGTTTTCATGAGTTAAATTATAATTCTTTGTAAACTATACGTCCTGTGAACACTTTCTATCTCAACTCACTGTGGAGGTTCACATAAAGAATTTGATGAAGTGAAGGCCTGTTAGAGTTGCCTAATTCTTTAGATTTTGTAAGGTACCGATATCTTAACATATGTAATTGTATACTTCTATATGAAGTGATCTATCTAAATTCATTTGAGCATATGCGACAGAGCAATTGTAAGTGGTCTCTAAGGAGAGAAGTTGCACTTCTTAATAACTAATGTGATCAACAATCTGTATTCTTTTGCTTCTGTTTAAGATAAGCCACATCTGTCATAGGGCATCAACTAGTATCAACACTCGCTATGTCTGACTTATGTCTGAATCTCTGCCTAACATCTTTCTCTGTGACCACTTTCTTTCATCTTCTACTTTTCCTTGTTATTGTTCTTTGGCTCAGATTCTGTGGGTTTCAAATTCTTTTGTTAAGCGCATGCCAGGGAGAATCTATAGCACTGCGTGCCACAAACTAAAAGTGCTGCGGCTCCAGGTCAAGGTATAGGCAGTCTGCTAATCGACTGGATCGGTTTGCAAATTCAACCAAAAAATTGGATCAAGCATCAAATCTGCTTTACAGTCTTCCATGTTACTACTTCAAGAATTAAAATAGAGCAGCCTAGATACTTCTAATCCACAAAACAAGGAGTCAGAGAAGGATAAAAATTCTCTTCCAATTAAGAAGAAAGGTCAGAGTGATAAAAGCTCAAGCAGGAACCGAAGCTCTTTAGCAAATTTGTGGGGTCGTGATCTCAAACCAAATGTACTAACTCTGCAGTGGAAGATAAATGTGCTGCTTCGAAGGCAAATGGTGAGTTTCAATGCAGGACTATATGATTTGCTCTATTCTATATCCTTGTCTATCTAGTGCTCCACTTGTTCATTTGATTTATGTCAACATGTTGTGGAAAGCTGCTTGTTTTGAGTTATATGCTGGTCTCCCAGAATTTTTATTTTTAAAAAAATATTACTTTAGAATCTAGAGATAAATTCAATGTTATAATCATTTTACTTTTGAATGTTTGATGTCATTCTGATGTGATTTTACTTTTAATTCATTGTACCCTGAAGTTATTTGGCATCGAGATATGACCAAATCACCCTCAGGTAGTAGTACTCTCTCATGCAAGTAATTCTTTGTAACTGAAGAAACTAGGCGTGACATGCAACTGCAACAGAATAGCCGAGACTTGAGATTTGGACCTTAAGTTGTGGTCTTCACTTTATCATTCACTTGATTTACATTGGTTGTGGTAAATATGGCATGGTTGAAACTGCTGCAGACTACCACCGATTGTTCTCTTTTGGACTGGAACCTTTTCTCTCTTTGTACAGCTAACTGGGTTTATGATGTACTTGTTCAATACCTTTTTTTTTTTTTTTTTCCTGTTTCTGTGTGATGTGGGGGCTTAGACTCTAGTATTTTGATTCATCTATCTCTCATAATTGGCTCGTAGTTGATGATGTGATGCTTGGGACAGGTGTTCAGATAGTGCTGATGCTCAATTAGTGCACGTGAAAATTTAGAGGCTGCAGCAGTGAGATGATAAACAGGGGTCAATTTCAAGAGGCAAATGACGGTGGAAAAAGAGAAGAGTAGTATTTGATGACTCGGATGAAGAAGATGATGAAATTGCTGTTAATTTAGGATCCCTGATGTCAATGGAAATCATTACAAGATTCAAGCAAAGAGTTTAACATCTGACATAGAGAAAACTATACTGAAGTTTGAAGAGCAAGAGGATTGTGAACAATGAGTAAAGAAGAGGATTGCAAACCAATGACTAAGGAAAGGATTGTAAACCAATGACTAAGAAGAGGAATTAAATGATGACGCAAACTTATGCTAAAGAAGAATTTGCAGCTCTCTATATGGGCAAGATGTGAAGAATACACTCAGGAAAGATCATAAACAACACTGATGATGAGACAAGTAATAAGATCAAAGCAGCTGAAGCAGCTCAAGTCACCTAAAGAAGAAAGTACTGAAAACACGAATTGATGAACGTGGGAGAGAAGGTACTGCACCATGTGGCTTTCTCTGCATTTTTCTTACAATGGCTTTGTTATGTTTTTTGTGCATTTGCTTTATACGAGTGGTGGATGTTTATTACTTATGTTGGTTAAGGTATATGTTTGTCTGTTGGCATGAAAGCTTAGTAAAGCCAGAAAATGCATCTTTGGAAATATTTGCTTCTGACTTAGAATTTTAATCTAAGTTTATAGATTTTGTGTGATTAATTTATTGCTTTTGTTGATAGTCACTGAGGTGGTATGGGAGGTGAAGAAGTAGATGAGAAAACTCTAATGCAAAGAAGAGTAGTGAGGACACTAATGCGAAAAACGCTAATGTGAAAATGCTAATGGCAACACTGAGAAGATTGAAGAGAAAGGTGCAGCAAATCCTGTTATCAGGTTAACATATACTCTACCTTATTACCTTTTATGGCAAAGAAAATGCACTTACTGCAGTTTCCTATTAACAAATTGGTTTTGGATATTGTGCAACTGTGTTAATTTTCGATTTACTTATCTTCAGGACTGCGACTACTACTAAAAAGTCTCCAGCAGCAGGAAGCACTGCACTTCTCTTCAGCAGGAAAGGTGGCGGTAAAAGGAGCAAACTCGAAGGATCCTAAGCAAGGAAATATATTGTCCTTCTTCAAGAAAGTATGAGAATAGTTTGTGAATTTACATTTCTTCAAGAAAGTATGACTAGTTTTGTGAATTTATAGTGTCTTCTTTAGTCTCCATTTTTTTTTGACTGGATCTGAAATTGCGTCCTCAGTCCTTTAAGCATAATACATTGTTATATCAGTAGGTTCGGCAATGTAATTATCTTGTGCTGTAATCTCAAGAGTATTGACAAATTTCCGTCGAAGCTCTGTTGCCTAATGTAGCTTGCCTTTGCTGCTGTATTATTAATGGTTTACCACCATCTCTTCTCTTACTAAGGCGCGTGTAAAGTTAAAACTACTCCGTATATTGATTCCAAGGTATGTTATCTTCAATTGTTGATATGTGACAGCAATGGTCTAGCTGGGACTTAGTTTAACTTCAAACCTGCCTGCTGCTCGTCGTGGTTATCGCCTGCCTCATTCTCCTTACTACCTACATCGATTCCTGGTTCTCAGTTCGTTAACCTCGGGCCTCGGCCTTGTCATTGGTCCTAGGAGATCAAACCTGGTTTGTGGCTCTGACCTCGGATATTTCCACTTTTCCTCAAAGGACTTTCAAGTTTTTCTTTCCTATTAATCACTCTTGAGTTTGATTGTATTATGAAACAAGAAGGTTATTCTAACTTAACTACTCCCTCCGTTACGCGTTACTTTGAAGCAATTGACATTATTTATTAGAGGTAAAATATTCAATTGTTTCAAATAAAGCGTAACAAAGGATTATTAAAAGTACTGCTGAGTATTAAAGATAAAAGAAGCTTTAAGAAAAAAAGTAATTATACTTGTATTTCACACTTAACACTATAATCTCTATTAAGCCTATGACGCGGTGGTGAGAAAGCCAAGCTCTAATGTATCATATTACTTGGATGAGCTGTTTCTCTCTTAGGTTATGTTCAATTCGTCTGATTTTTTTCTTATCTGAAACTGCAATTTGCGGTTTGGTGAAGTGCCGTTTAACTTTTTTTTTTTAATATAAAAACTCTAAATACTCTATTAATACAAGTAATATTCTGCAAGTCTTTATTTTAATACATCAAAAAGTCTAGAGTCTACAAAACTGCAAAAGTTAGTTTAATAAAATTCATAATAATACATTCTAAATTGAAATGGCATTTCCGTAAGACCGTAACGATGCATTTTTTACAATAAAATTTGCCGTTTAGCTTGGTCTAATAAAATTTATAAACCAAACTAAATCACAAAATTACARTTTGGGGAAAAACCGCATTTTTCAAAACACAAACTATCAAATTGTGATTCGATGCAGTCTAGTCCACACTCTACCCAACCTTAGTCACCGCTCACCATCATTGCGTTTTCATTTAATAAACTTTTGTGTACATTTGTATTGCACAATAATTACATTTGTATTGCACAATCAGTAATCAATCACCAATCAATAACTATTTACTAAAGCAAAAATCAGAAGTGCCACCTGGCACGTTCTATTTAATTTATTTCCCGCCTTTTTGCTTAATTTTAAAAATAAAAATTTGGAAAAAATACAATTAAGGAATAATATCTTTAAAAATAATAAGATGAAAAAAATTATAATTAAAGAATAATATATACGTGAACATACTTATGGAATCAAAGAATAATAATAATAATYTATAAATAACTACTAAAATAAAATATTGCTGATGTCATCTAYTGYCACATGTCACATTCWCATAAAAAAAACTTCCTCCAAAACTAATATTGACATCATTTATCTTTTCTTTTTTAAAAACCTTTTGTTTTATCTACCTAATATCTAATCTAAATATTAATGCTTCTTTAGGATTTATAAGATTATTATTGATTTGATTTCAAATTCTTATTAATAAGTGCTTTCAATAAAATGTAATGAGATTATTTTTTTTAAACAAAAATTAGATAGGATTATGAGTATTTGGAGAAAATAAAAAACATATATAATTTGTTTCTTTATCAAAATAAAAACAAAAAATTGTGGCTGACACGAGATTAAAGAGAGAATAGTAATTAGTAAAAAATCTATTTCATCACTATATTTTATTATTTTATTTTTTTTCTTTTTTCATATGTTATTCTATCCTAACTATCTTTCTAAAAAAATTTTACCATATTGTCATCAAATTCTTTAATTTTTGTTATTCCTACATTTCATTTAATACTTGGGAAGATTTTTTAATATATATATATTATTATTATATATATATTATATATATAAAAATCAATTATTTTTCTATATATCAAACTACATTGCGCGGGAAACTAGGATAGTAATGCTACATAATAAAGGAATGAATAACTATCAGCCTAGAAAAAAAAAAACAATACTATCAAATATAATAAATAGTGAAAAGATTTAGGTTCATACGGAATATTGCTATCTTCAAAATAAAATTTCCGATTAGTTTTTATATTAAAGTAGTAGAAAAATTTGGCATTTTAAGTAATTGTTGCACTTTTACTTTGATTTTGTTTTCATAGTAATAATAATGACAAATATACGTGATATGTTTTGATAAAATATGACAAATATATGTAATATACTCACTATGTTTTTATGATAAGTAAGTAACGTACATTTTAAAAAGAAAAATTTTGTAGTAATTATTAAAAAATTATATTTTAAGTAATTGTTGCACTTTATTTGAGATATGGTATGTAATAATGTACAACATTTTCTTTAAAAAGAATGATACAAGATATTTTTAATTTTTTTAATTTTATTTTTTTGTTAGAACGTACTACAATCATATCTATTAAATAATTGTTACTTAGGTTAGGAAAGGCAGTAGACCAGTAGTTCTTTTATGAATTTTTGGTGGTGAACATATATCATAAAAAAGGTTTAATTTGGATAATTATTATTTGAGATAATTAGTTTAATTAGTGTGTTGAGAAATATTTTAGACACTTATAATTTTTTGAGTCGGTAATTTGAATACTATTGACATGTGTCACATTATCATTGGATGCGTTCAATAACTAACAATTTTTCATAACTAAAATTTCATCTAATGTGTGTGGAATATATTAAAACACACTCATCCATCTGTCATTCCGTCTTTCATTTAGAGTAATTGAGTGGCCTATGTGTCATTTGTCTTTCATTTAGGGTAATGAAACAAATTATGGAGAGAGCTGTTAAGTTTTTCGTCCTAGGCCGTGGTTCACAAATTTCAGGATTATATTAAACTATTGTTTCAAAAAAAAACATGTTAGATTGTTATTCGTAAAAGTGACATACGGAGTATATTAGATCGTTGTTTGCAATTTTTCTGGACTATAAAATGACATTTGTAATGCACAACCATTTTTGATTTTTTTTTATGTTTTAAATACTTAGTATGTAGTAATTAACATAATTATATAAATTGGGGAGATTCTATCTTAAAGATCATAATATAATCACTGTAATTTGTCAGATTTACATACCAAACTGTGGTGAATAACATGTTACCAAATAAAACTAAGGAGAGTGGTTATCACATTGTGAGTTTGTGACAGTCTTATATATGTACTTCTGTTAGAACTTGAAACAGTTGAAATGTCTGAAACATATTAAATCCCAATTAGAGTACAAATCAAAGCAAATTATCATATCATTATATGAGCTTCAATTGCTTACAAAGTGGATTGGCTATTATGGGGTCACCATTACCCAATAACCCAACCATATAGTTCTTGTTACAAGGACTACTTTATTTACTGGTGGCTTATATAGTTATATATAGGCAATTATATACAATAACTCGAAAAAAACGGGGAAATTTCATATGCCAGAACGATGAAAAATGTAAAAAAGAAGGGGGGAAATTACTGCTATAATAACTATGCCAACCATTGTTAACGATGTGTAAGCTTCCTTGATCAAGCTTTGTTAGTACTGTCGAGGTGATTAAAGACGTAATCTCGATCAAGTGGGTAGAAATGACCTTGGTTAAACCTGTCCTCCAGCAATTACTCTTCACTTCTTGTGGGGGATAAAGGAGTCCATGGAAAGCCCTTGCACATTGAGGCAAAGTCATCAATCGCCCAAGCCTCTTCCATCGTAGGATTGTGGGACCGACTTGAGGTTATCGCCAAACGAGTGATTGATTGCGTGGGTTTGACCGGAGTGTGCGATCATCACACCTTCCACCGTCCGATAGTCCTCGATTTTGGACCCATTGTGGTCTCCCATAGCGAGGGCATGCACCCGGGGACTGTATTCTTGTTAAATAGGAGTCTTCTAAGTAACTAGTAGTCCACTCTTTTGACTGAAGTAACAAAAGATACATGCTTTATGGTTTCGGCTGTGTTGTCACTCCGATCAGCTAGATCATTTTGTTCAGCCGATAATTTCAGGACAAAACAATCAGTGCCCATCACCTCCTTCTCTCCCTGTATTGAGCTAAAGAAAATGCTTCGATATCGCCATAGGATCTAGACCCTATATAAAGAGTTCAACAATCATGTAAATATAACTTGCCTGACCAAGATTAAAGGGCATGTTAAAAGAATTGATTGCAACTATAGTAGTCTAGTAGCCAAACCAGTGTTATCATGAGTCTTTATATCATTAATTCTACGCAAGAGCAAGCAAGTTATCAAATCCTAAGTGAAAAAGACGATCATACTTGAAAATTTTAAGTGCACCATTTCTTTGATTCTTCCCGTTATTTTAAATACTTTGAATAAAAATACTTCAAGATTCAACCTAAATATAACAACTCAACAAGTACAAGCAAAAGAACAACGAAGACATTTAAGGTCTCCAAATTTCCAAAAGGTGGGATAAATTCATCAACTATGCATAAATTGAGTTTTTTCGTATTCAGTATATGAATCAAATCCGAATCTTTGTGCATTTTCGTAAGTATCCAATTAGAGTACTCCAAGACAAGATTCAAGTTTGGTTAGCAAAAGGTCAAGAACATGCATACAATATTGACTTTCAATTAGAGGGAAAAAAAAAATTAGGCATGAGTGGGATGACATGAGGTGGGGCCATTGTTAAGAATTAAAAATGTTGATTAACTTCTTAACAAAGGGGGTCAAGACTCCAAACTAGCATCATAAGAAAGACTTAAAAAGAAGCATTATGAAAGATTATTATTATTATTATTATTATTTTATTATAAACAAAAGATCATCACAAAGATACTTTTAAGACTAATTATAAACTAAATTCCATGTTACAACTTGGTACTGACAGCAATCCAGTAATGGGATTGTTTTTGGCAATGAAAACAGCTAAGATCTTGGAAACAGAGGAATACTTCAGATTCTAATTTTACAAGTGAGACTGACATATATCTTCTGTAAGATACAATAAAAACCAGAAATCTACTCAGAAATGTGCTATTCCTCATATTAACAACAAAAGAGAGGGCATTAAAATAAGATACCTTTGCAAAAAGCATTGTGTAATTACAGTAGCTTTTTTGGAGACCATCTTTCATGATAGCCCATTATCATGATGCTTAATGTTTTATTGTCCTTGGAGTACTTTATTGGACCTACTAGTATGAATGATTTTCCTTCCCGAACCCCTTTTCGGTAWGACGGTATGAAATGATCGAACCATGCACAGTAATTGGATATATTATCCGATTACATAGCGAAGACATAAACAACATCAATTTTTGCGCCACATGCTCCGCTGTCCAAAGTTGATGTTATTTACGGCTWCGATCATGTGTGAGGAGGATAAACCTGCACACTATATGTGATGGTTGATCTTTTCTCTCCCTTTTCTCTCAGGGTTTCCTTAATTCTCTTCTATCGTAATTATATAATACAATTGGTTTTTATTTTACAACTACAAAAGAGTACTCATTTGTTACTTGAGCCAAAAACACACTAACCACACCCTCAACTCCTTCAAGCAACTACGTTTTAAACCGGTTAACTGTTAAGTGATCCCCTAAATGATAAGTACGCAATATAAAACTATAAAAGAGCAATTAACCATTTCATAATATAACATGATCAAGGGCTTAGAAGTTGACATACTATACTACAAAAGAGTTGATTGTCAAAATATACAATAATCACTTATTCTAATGTGAAGGCATCACACTATCAAATAATGATATGGCATGCGCAAACAAATAGCTTTTGCCCCCTCACACCCCAACTAGAACAACTTTAGATATACATAATTCAGAAGGATGACTATGATGATACTGTATTATAGTAACTATGTCATTATTTATGGTCCACTTCTTTTGTTCATTTTTTTTAATCGCATTTACTCTTTTTCTTTGATTTCCTTTAATCTTTACAATATACTTGTGACAAGATTAGGAGAGTTAAAAGAACGGTACTGAATCTTATTTGAGAAAGTACGGGAAAAATTAATCAACCCTTCTATTACTAATGGCCACACACTAATCTTGACGCCAGCAAGCTAAGAAAGAAGCAGGACATTCGAAAATATATGACGAGTTTAACTAATCATTGTTGTATTGTTTGTTAATGTTAATTGATGAGAGAAGAAATAAGTCTCGGATCAAAGGTTTCCTATGACTGATTCCGAGATATTAAGCGTATTAGTACTGTTTAATGTAGATTCTATACATTATAGCAGAAAAGGAAATACAAGAACAAGAACGTTGAAATAATAAAAATCAGTGGCAAATGACAGAAATCTATAATTAGATGTAACAGTAGCCTTTAAAAGTCGTTCTCTAATTTGGTACCTGATATTTGGAGGGCCAAAAATTAACACAATAGCATTAACAATTTAACAGGATATAAATGAAACTACCACTTGACATTTTCTTTAATGGTCTTTCAATATGTTATTTTCAATGATTTTAGTGATGTGATGAGCTACGGTACAATGCATAGTTGGTTCCAACATAAATATGGGTGAGATTAGTGAAGACCAAAAAAAAAAATTGTGGTAGCTACTGAATACATATCTATTTCAGCAAAAATATGTTTGTGTAATATTAAACCAACCAAAAAGAGAGTGAAACTCAATAAATTATTTTTTCTTTAATCTAAAACAGTAGTTCAACTTATTAGATATGTAACAAGAGTATTTAATAATTGATTTGATGTCACAAATGCCTTTGCAATTAATAAATCATGTTATTACTTCTTGTCATTTGTTATAATCTCACTTTCTACTCGACTTGATAGAGCAAAACGAAGGGATTATTATGTCTAGATTGATCAACCTCACACAGTGTGAGAACTTTAAATCCTCGCTCACGAGCAATCACTATGCAAAATCATTTTCAGATTTCACAATTGTCCATGTGCAGAGATTAAAGTCTGTGTGAAATCAATCGTTCGCTCATCATGCATAAGTTACAATGACAAGTTGACAACATTAATGGTCTTACCAAAATGATAGAAAAACATTCAGGTACAACATTCTATTCTATGAAAGCATACTACTGAAGCTAACACAAACATAACTCTCAAGGTTAGGTTTAATTTGGAAGAACTTGGGTAGTATTGACTTGATCAAACAGCAAGTTCTTGGAATTCTTCAAATTTGGATTGATGTTATCTTTTGACATGAGTTGTGGGACTTTTGGGTATAAGCAATGCTTATGTTGGGTATAGTAACAGACTAACAGATTGGTGTAAGGTTAATCTCAGTAGATTCCTTCCAACCCACTCCCAAAAAACATTTTACTACTCCTCCGTATCGTAATTCTCGCAACACTTGAATATTTATCTCAGGAGGTATATAATTAACAATAATGAAAACGAAAATAAAACGAAATTGAAAAAAAAATTAAAGGGAAAAAATAAAAAAACTAACAATCTCAAAAGCGCACCAATGGTACTAAGATAAATAGGCGTGACAAGTTGGAAAATGAGAACCATATCATGCAAGTGCAACCAGATGGAAAGCACACTCTTCATTTCCTAATGCAATCATATGCATAAACTTCTATTGGGCTAATTAGTTTGATAAGTTTGTTGTTTAACAGAATTACAGTCATTTAACAATCAGCAATAACAAAATCTTTTATTCTAGTTAACACTTTTACATCTCTTATTAAGTATGTGCACATTTAAGTTGATTGCGCTATCACACCTCATTTTGGTGTTCGAGGACAATGTTTTTCTTCCTAGTATCTTGGTTCTTCACCCTAATCTTTCGACAATCTTTGCCAAACTTTGATCGCTGCCTTTTTGATGTTGACTAACTCGTCAAAATCTATTATAGAGATGAAAGTATTCTTGTACACCATTGTATATTATAAACAATAGCTTGAAAAGAACAGCTAAAGAATTAACTTAGCCCCTAATCAATAATCAACAAAATAATTTCATGTTGTTGTCACCTTTGCACATGGTAATGATTTTAATAATTTCTCAAAGTTGTACGATTTTAAGTAAAACACTAGATTAATAACGGCAAATAAAGGTTCATTATTAAAATATTATATGTTAAATTAGATTGATCATTTGGGTATGGTATAATTAAGTTGGTATTCCTATATACGAAATCATATATTGTTTTCTAAGGAAATTGTACCCTTAAACAATAATTCATGTTTGTAATTGATACTCATTCCTATTCCTAAATTTGTCAACTTATAATGGAATTATACTACCAATGTCACAAACATTGACCATATTTGTTACTAGCAATCTAGCACTCTAGCATATCAAGTTTCCATGTTCTTTTGATACATTTACAACCAGAAAGGGATTCGAGCCGTGACCTATTGTACACATGAAATGCCTGAAAATTAGTTTAGCAATGAATTGTACGTACCTGAAGGGTACAGACGAAGGGGGCGACCCCGCCTTTAGCCGGGTGGGACCGAGCAGGGGTGTAGCGCCAAGCCACGTTGCCATCGCTACCAGCAAGCACTTTATGACCATCAACACAAGCTCAATAGACACTTGTTAGGCACCATCTCCCACATTACAAGCAGCCTTTGTGAGTGGTTCCAGCAGCCACTACACAGCCGGTGAACCATCTGAGCCCGGTCTTCGAGCATTGTCATGCTCACTTTTCCTGTTGCAAATATGTTCTTCACACCATCTTTCTAGCCTCTTGACACCGGTTGCCGCCTTAAAGTGCTCGATTATGTATTGTGATGATGATGACCTGCCATTTTCAACATCATTCACACCCCATTTTTAATTCATATCTCAACCTAATTAATACCGAGTAGAGTACGGAGTACTCGATTGCAACAAAACTTTGCCCGCATTTATCGAAAACTAAGACTAACTGACGTGAATTCAAGGGTATGACTTGCCGATTGAAAGGTAATTTTAATTGGTGATGAATTCGAAACATTTGCAGATACAAAGAAAAACAATACTAAATCATTTTCCAAAATCCTTCTAACTATGAAACCCTTTTACAAATGTAGCTCATTTTAGCTCGCAATTTGATTCACTTATAAAAAACAGAGGATTTGCCATTACCCAATGAAGAGCATTTCTCATTTAGTGAATTGCATCAAAAATTAATCAATATATATAATAGTGCGAATGTTCTAATTAATCAGTACAAAAGGATAAATTAGAAAGTTGAAATAATGGCAAAATTCAAACAAAATGGACCCAAAAGTGACATAATCACCAAATTAAGAACAAATTAGAAAATGAAAGATGCCAATTTGCAAAACAATTGATTAAGAATATGATTCTTAATTTTGTCATGCAATCACAATAAACAAACCCCCAAAAAAGATTTATATTTTTTTGTTAAAAACAAAAAAAAGCTTGAAATCAATGAATAGTGTGCATGTAATTCTGAATACAAAATGCTGAATAACAAATGAAAAATCATAATTTTTCAGAAAGAACAAAACCAGAAAACGAAAAGCTTGAAATCAATGAGACATTGAATAGAGTGCATGTAATCACAATGCAAAATGCAGAAAACACCTGAAAAATTCATTAATTTTTCAGAGAACAAACCCCAAAATAAGAAACAGCTTAAATGATAAAATCAATGAGAAATGCATGTAATCAGGGAAAAAAAATACCAAAAAAAAAAGTTGAAAGATTTTTACCTGAAGAATAGATTGGTGGCATTGAAGAGAAACCGGAAAAAGAGGGCAAGCAAGAACACTCAAAAGAATCTTAAGATCAGATTTTTATTAAAGAAGAGATTTTTAACCCAATTCTTCCATGCATGGCTTTTCTTCGACATTTTTTGGTGACTTCTTCATCAAATGGGTCTTCTGTAATGGGGCAGAGATTCATAGTTGATTGTCTGAAAATTCAATCAAAATTGAATGTAAATATGTAATAATAACAATAACAGTTGACTGAGTAATGTTGGTTTGCTACTTTGCTGTGATAGTGATGAATGGAGATTGATGAATGATGATGATGATGATTGATGATGATGATGATGATGATATGAATGGGAGTGGATGTAGTAGCCAGTAGTGTGAGAGTTATATGTGGGGATTTGTGATGGACAACACACGAACAGAGAGAGGAGAGAATTGGAGAATCAGAGAGAAAGTTGGGGGTGGGGGGCTATAAAAGCACTTATTTTCTCCATGCTCACTCGCTGTCCTTCCACGCGTGTGTGTTTTTGTCGGCAATAATTTTCTAATACAATCGGTTTTTTCCCGGGATACAGCGACTGGCGATACAATTTAAAATGCGAATTGAATGTGTAACCTATTGTAGAGACTCTATTTTTAGGGTGTCGTTTTGTTCATCTCAAATGGTGGACGATACAATTTAGAATAGAATTCGAATCTTAACCTATTATAGTAGGCTTTCAGGATTTACAATGGTGTCGTTTGATCATCTCAAATGACTAGGACAGGATACAATTTAGAGTGAGAATTCGAATAGATGGTGTGTTTTGTTCATCTCAAATTTCATAGGAAGAATGAGTAGGTGAGTTGTTTAGTATGCGGGAAATTAATAGATGATATATAGAAATTCTTATAAACGTAGAGAATTAATCACTAATCCTTCCTGGTGATTCAGAATTCCTATGCCAATTATAATTCTTATGCCACTAATCTCAAAGTCATTTCCTAGGAAATAGATAAGGAAATCTACTTCCCATAAATAAGATAATCTATGGGAATTAAATTACATGGTAAACAAACGTAGCTTATGTTGTCAAAACAAACCCGATTAAATTAATATCGATCTAGAAAAGTTGTTTCATGCACTAAAAAAATATTGTAGAACTCGAAACTTTTTATAAATAAGTAAGGTCAAGACTGATTGGATCCACTACGAATCCATTTGTGAATATACCCGGTCCTTCGTGAGAGATCGATCTCATAATTTCATTATCATGGAAAATTAAACCAACTAAACTATTCTTCACCCTCAGATTTGATAATAAAATGTTAATAAACAATTTTAAGTCACTTATTCCACGTATGCCTTTTTCAACTCCAATGTGGTTTACTTATATGGAGTACTTAGGCTTGTCAATGAGGTGGAATGGCGGGGCGGGGAAGATGTTGTCTTCCTCCTCATCTTATTTTTTTCTCCCCCACGCTTTCATGGATTTGGAAATCCTTTCCATCTTTCCATCTCCACCCCCATCGACTAACCCACTTCGGTATCCACATTAACTAAATTTTCAGTAAATTCCTACTAAATGTTCACTTATTTCCGTCAAAAACTGAAATAAAAAATAATTAAAAAAGACATACAGTTATTAATTTTTTATGAATAACTTATTGATTTTATTATAGAGTATTAGCTTTATAATGGATATAAAGGTGAATGTTTGGGGATGGGGGGAAACAACATAAAATTCATCTCCGTCTCCTCCATCACCCATGACGGATACGTGTTTTATCCCATTTCTATCGGTATATTTCTGTGAATATACAGTATACATACTCATCTATATTCATCTATACTATCCTAGGAATTCTAGCCACGACACAACACCACCTATTCTTAGTTTGCATAGCTCGTTGACAAAATATAATTATTAATGACACTAGGACACCTACACTACCATTATTTTCAATTTAAATATTCACATGGTGTTACTTCCTCCATTTTTTATTATCTCGAAAATTTAAAGTTTTCATTATATATGGGTTTTACTCACTTTTTTTTTTAGCGAAGAAATTTAGTATTTGAACAAATTAAACAAACAATTTTACGAGTTATAGGATATAATTTAATTACTGCTTGATTCAAACATATATCAATATACTAATTTGATCCCGTGTAATGCCCATTTATAATTTTATATTATAATTTGTCGCATTTTTGTTACTATTTATTTTTTTTATTTTAAAAAATTGCAAATAAATCTAAAGTTGATACCTAAGCATTTTTCGACCACAATTTAGCATATGAGTAATGATTATGATATGTTGTATTAAGGACTTTGTGGAGATATGGACTTCTTTTTCCATAGGCTAGACTTTAGGAATGCTATCCTATGATGTTATATCAATGGTATGAGAGGTCACAAAATGGCATCGAGGAAGTCAACCGTGAACCAACAAGACACCCGTTGACGTATTAGAGCCACGCTGCGGAACAAATAGCGGCCCACGGAGTGGTGGTGGGCGGGGAAGCTAAGCCAATTGTGACCAATAATGAGAACGTTGGTCTTTAAGTGGGAGCGAAAAGACAGTCCATTGAGTATGAGACTATTGAGAATCCCGACCGACTTGATCATAAGAGATAGAAAGAGATTCATAAGATTCATCATCCACAGAGTCAATAACATACAATTAAAACATTTTATATAAAATTTTGTTAGATTCGTCTACTAACACAAATTTTTAAATAAATTTAGTTTACCATGTGTGAATGTTGATTTCCACATCTCATATTTTTGATATTGCGCAGTTAACAGTTTTCATAACTTTGTGAATGCATTTTGGTGAAAACGAGCTGAGGAGAGCATACATGAAAAGTAATGTTAGGAATCAAACTCCTTGAGTGAAAATCTTGTGAAGCATATAAAATCCTCAACATATATAGAATTATTTTCATGTTATAGTTTTAAAATCTTTTTTTATGTTGCCAGTTTAAATCTCTTTATGCATACACTTTAAACTTAACTAATAATTTACTCAAGATGCGACCCAACAAAACAATTGAAATATTAATATTGGAGAACGTTTTAAGCAAGGTAATATAATTGTCTAATTATCATTCAATGGTTAGCAAGTAGCTAGAGACTTTTGGAATCGTGGATTGCTAAACGAGTCCGTTTTTACTGGAATCAAAGTCCACATTTCGTGTGAACTTTCCATATTGCCCTTCAGATTCTCCACCTTCGTAACCACCAACTAGGACGCCTCCTGCATTAAGCGTCCAGTCCATGGTATGCGACGCATATGTATAGGCGTCCAGACCATGTATGGACGCCTTGCGTTAGGCTCCACAACCATGTCTGAGACGTGTCTACGCTAAGGCGTCCGATACCATGGTCTGGACCCTACGTACGGCGTCGTTCAATCACCCGATGCTACTGGTTAAGCCTATGCAAGGAGATGCCATGCTCATTCAAAGTCAAATGTTTCTTTTACGTTATGGATGTTGGGTGCGTGGTCACGCGTTGGTGTATTCTAGGGTCGGGTGTAGTTAGTGGTTTGATGGGTAGGATTCTCTTGGGGTCGTTTGGTAGTTTTGGTGTGGTGGTGAGATGTTGTCTTGGTCCGTGGTCGGGAGGGGATTGATGGGTATAGGGCGTGTTGGGAACTTTACCGTTTATAACGGAGTGCTCTGCTTCTGTAAAAGTAGACTTCAAATAGAATAATTCCCACGCTTTTATTGTAATTTGTCAGAAGCTAGTCCATGCGTGAAATCGTTGAAGTTAACTTACCACATCATAATCTACCTATATAGTAGTATATGAATTTAATGTAATGAATGCATAATTATATAATTAATTGTAATGTGAGAGATAATTTAGTGGTAAACCTTTTCTCCTGCCATTCTGTCTTAGGAGAGATCATGTGACGATTTTCATTCCTCCCTGTGATGGCTCTCTTCATTTCCCGAAAAAATTAATTAATCTTGGCAATTTGTAGTTGACGAGGTTAGATTAGATGTCTTTGTATTAAAACAAATTTGATTGGCCAAATTGGGTCGTCGACTACTCAACGGCATTTGTTATCCTTTCACTGCATATTTGAATGTACTATCATTATAAATACTTTGCTACTATCACTAACTTCTAATTGATGGTTTTGGTTGATGCATCGTTGTACTAAAATCAAGTGGTTACAATTAACATAGTGTGTGTATATGTAATGTCACTCTTATTATTCAAGTATTGTGTCAATTTATTTGGATTTTTGTGCATTAAACGACATAGGTTCTAATATTGACGGGGACACGAGGTTGTACGTACTCTTCCCCGTCTCATTATCCTTGTCAGTGCCGGACATAGGCTTCGTTCTTTTGGGTTGAAGTAGGCTGAATTAAAATGAACTACACTGGAGTGGAGTAGTTTAAATAAATGTTGATAAAAACAGACTTTAACATAGTGAAATTGATGAATGAAATTGTTAGAGCCCCTACAAGTGAAAAGTTTTGATAAAGAAATTAATACGAAGCAAGATAAAGAACTACTGGCATTATTTCTATAAAGAAAGTGACATCTTTTTTACATCGGATATTGATACACCTACTCGGTGGGTATGAAAATTGAGAAAGCATCGACAAAGAAAGAAATGAGAATAACCGAGTTAAGACAGCTTCATTATCAAGAAATCCGATAAATCTTATAAGCATCCTTGAATAGTTGATTATTTCCACGAGGACTAAACATAAATGTGTTTGAATGTATCTGTTCAGTTGACAATATAATTATCATAGTGCTTGTTGAATATTATTATTATTATTTAGTTTGCCCCTACCCGATTCACCAGAGTTAACTCCGACTATATTCCGGATTCGACCCAAGTTGCACACCTAGCTTATGGTGGGTGAGTCTCCCAACAAAGATTTCTGCTACGGTGAGACTCGAACTCGAGACCTCCCTTAAGCGACATCATCAAGTGCTTATGTACACATTGAGTCAACTCTTGTTGATTATTGTTTGATTTGTTTCAAATGAAATGCAGTTGGTTTTTGAGCAAAAAATGACCTCTTATTCTTGTTCTTTGACACAATGAGGAAGGTATGATGATGAAGGAAGTATGGACTTGATTTGTTGTTTTGGCCCTACTTTGTGTCTGAGCCTCACAGTTAGCCCATATGATTTCTTTTGAGCTTGTAAAGTAAGTGGCCCAATTCTAGAATAACAAATGATAGTTACACTCTGTATTCAAATAATATTGGTGCACACTAGGACCATGTAATTTTACATGGTCCCCTTCCCTCCCCCCACACAACATGCCACACACTAATTGTAATTTTTTTTTTAAAGATAACAACTTTGCCTTCATTCTTTCCATTGTATCTCTTCAAATTAAATCCTTAAATTTATTCCTCCTCCTAAGATTGACATTTAAAATTTTTGATTTTGTATGTGCAATCAACGTCATTATTGATTTCAATTTATAGTATCGAATGTTCAGATTTCGACATGAAATATTCAAGTCCTGCATTCAATATTCAACTTCTTTTTACTCAAATTTTCAATTCAGTTTAAGTCTTGAATATTTGTAATATATATTTATTGAAATTTCAATTTATTATTTATAAAAATTATCACACTATATTTTTAATTTTTATATGTGTGATCAACTACATATTGCAAAATTTTATTAATTTATGAGTTTGTTGTTATCATTATATACATTCGTTTTTCTCCAATTACAATACCAAATATTCAACTTACGAGTATGAATATTCAACGTCTATATTTAATATTCAATTTAATTTCAAATTCAACTACTCGTAACTAAATATCAATTTATGAATCGCAATCTTCAATGTTTGTATGTAATATTCAACTTATTATACATATATTTGTAAAATTTCAGAGGTAAAAATATTCAATTTTCAATCATCAATCTTCAACTTTTTGATTGCAATATTCAGCTTCTTTTAAAACAAAGTACAATGTTCACATTTCTGTATGCAATATTCAATTTACTATCTTTTCTTAAAAGTTTTTTAACATTAATGTCCAATAGTAATATTCACTTTACGATTATCAATCTCCAACATTGTATTCAATATTTATTTTTTTCAGATTTCTTGACGTGTATGCATTGTTTATCAATATATTTTTTTAGTGTGTATACTTGTAATTACGTTTTTCATAAATTTTTCCTAAAAGAATAAAGAAATAATTTTTTTAAAGAAAACCAAACCAAAATAGAAAAAAAGTGAAAAATCTTGCAATTCTTCCCAGAGAAATAGCCATAATGCCATATTATTATAGCCAAATCATTTCAACGCAGTAAACTAATTTGTATCATATGAATTGCTCAAACGGAGATAGCCAACATCATCTTCAATCTTCGTCATCATCAATAAGCGAATCATCATCACATCGTCCAGACGTCCACTCAACCGAACAAGCATCGATCGTCTCCAACCGCAGGTTGATTGTCATATAACAAGAATATGATTATCATAGAAGTCGAATACGAATTGAAGGACGGAGGACGAAGGTAGATGTGGCGGCGGCAAGGGAAGCAATCAGGAAGGTGTTGTAGAGAATGGAGTATTGCGTTGTTGGTGTGACTGCAAATTGAAAGAGTGACTAATTGTAGTTCATGGGCTTTCATGGTTGTTTTTAAAGAGGGGGGTCCATGTAATTCACATGGACCCAGGGTCAAGTAAGAATTTGCGCTTGTATTAGAGGTGATCAAACAAGTCCGGCCCGAAAATTTAGCGGGCTTTGACAGATTTTCGCCCGAAATCGAGCGGCCCGACTCGGCCCGATTTTCCCGAAACTTGGTGGGCTTTGGACATCCACTTTTTTTTATGCATTTTAGTTAATATTTTGGGCTCGGCCTGGAAAAGCCCGCTCCAATTTTTCGGACTTTGGCAACAATATTAAGCCCGATTCCAAGCCCGACCCGATTAAGGCCTATTTCACATGCCAAGCCGGCCAACCCGGCCATAATCACCTCTAACTTGTATGATTGGACATTTTTATCTGTAATAATAATACATATTTCCGAATCAAAAATTAAATTAAAAGGGATTATTATTATTATTATATATATATTAAAAAAATTAAATAAGAAACTAGAATATGTGGCTTGTATTTTATTGTTACCTTTTAAGATTAATGGTTTTAATGTACATCATTTTATCATGTGCTTATATTGTTAATATATAATATATATTATTTTGTTTACCAAACAAAAAACAAAATAAATAGAGAAACACAATTATCGAATAGGGTTCTAATATTTTCTCTACTAGTTAAACCATGATAACAATCTATAACCATTTCTTATCCCCGGAATGGACACATGTCTTGTCTTTATATATCACTAGTTTTTATGTGCATGCAATGCGTGTCTTAAATTTAAAAAAATTGTACTCTGCATGTATTTGTTTAAAATGATTATGTAGTATGTATCAAATAATATGTTTAAAGCTAATTAGGAATACAAATAATCTAAATTGTAATTATTTTATAAATAACTATGATTTAAATCAGAATAGTACCATAAGTGTTTCAATCCAATGGAGTATATTCATTGTTTAAGTTAATTACGTCATATAATGATGCATATTTCATTTTAATCACACAATAAGCAAAAGAGATAGTCACAACAATTTATAATTTAAAAAAATTATTAAGTGTATAAAAGTCTTTAAGAGGAAACATAATCTTCCTCCTGATTCCGTATTATATTATATAGAAATAAACAGATGTTTGCAACAAATGATATTATTTGTAAATATAAAATATCTTTTGTTGTAATTTTTGCAAACATTTGTATGAGTTACTAAAGAAGTATATTTAAATTGGTATGCACTCACAAATTTTATTGTCGTAAAATTCGCTGATCTTGGCTCCAATTACTTCCTCCACTCCTAGATACTAAGGGGATGTGAGGGATAGAGAGAAAAAAAAAATGAGAATCCATAATGTACAAGAAAGAGATAGAGAGAATAATTATAGGTAATGTTGCAATTAAATTAAAGCGTTCAAAAACGGAAGTGTTTCGATTTTGTAGGAGAGGAGTATAAGCTCATTTTTAATCGATTGGATATAGTAATCTTGGACTTAGCTTAGTCATTGTTTCCAAATTATGACGTGAGTAGCAGTTGAAATGTTTCGATCATTGAGTAAATTGAATTATTTTAAAACTATTTGTATTTCTTATTCAATGTTGTCATTTGTTTGAAACGGAACAACGTAGTAGACTTACACTTTGAAAGTTGTAAACAAACTTCTCCAAAAAAAAAAAAAAAAATAATACTCCTTTGTCTACTTGTATATACAGAAACTGTATATATTTGTATGATTCCGTCATTTTGATTTTCGAGGACCGAAGTGACGAAAATACCTATTGAAATTGGTGTGTTTGCGTGTTATATAAATTTTGCGTTGATTAACTAGTTGATGCCTTAGGTAATGCCGTGCGTATATACAATGTTATTTCAAGTGTTATTTATAAGATTTGAAATTGTGTAAACATCGTCATATTATAATATAGAATAATCGAGATGAATAAAAAGCGAAAAAATCAAGAAGAAATAATCGAGAGTAATAAAAAAAAATCAAACAAAGAGAAGTATTATACACGGATAGATGATTTTTTTTTTCCTCTCATTCTGATGTTAAATACTTACATATATATCGAAAACAAATCCGCTTAAGTATCAAGAAAAAAAATTCTTGCATACTAAAATATCACACAAATTTCATGTAGGAGTACAATATAATGCTAATGACCTACTGCATTTTGCTCAATTTCCATTGGAAAATTTATGGTTTGAAGGTTTTCTGTTAGGAATACGAGAAAGATTATGAAAATATATCGTGTGTGACATATTTTCCCTATCTAATAGCCTCATGTTCGTAACATTTTCAAAGCAATGGCTATAATTCTACCTTACTATAACTTACTTATAAACAAGATATATAGTAAGATTATCATCATCATCATCATCTACTATGTAAACAATGTTGAAGAACTTGTCTTAATTATTAAACGTTATTTGAAACCGATGATTTTTCAACAGAGAATGTCTTTTTCTTTGGATCGTTCTTGTTGCTCTCCATGCTATCCGTTAGCTCGCGCCCCTTGGTTTCGTATGGGATTAGCACGACCGATACAGCTGCAGCTAGTATTACTCCGGCGAAGAACAAGATGGAGGCCATCTGGTGGCATCCCTGTATCAAAGCTACGGCCACATACGGGGTTACCATCCCGCCTACTCGTGCCATGGAACTTGCTGTGCCGAATCCTGTGTTCCTTACTGATGTTGGGTATATCTGCATCATATACATAAATCAATTGGGTTGAGAAGAAAAATATTTTGACAGTCGAAATT
>SNQN01005325.1:0-28215 GCA_008642245.1 Bassia scoparia | reverse complement strand
GGAGAGGGAGATCTAGTGGGTGGGAGTTTCGAATGATGAGCAGTAAGGATCTCTTACCCTGCAAATAGAGTTAGTAATATATAATTCAATCATTAAGCACTTTATTTAGAGTAGAAGAGGGGTGAGCAACAAAGCCAACACAGCATTACGAAGACTCAAATATGTCAATTATGGTACCAACAATCAGGCCAATCATACCAATTTAAAACTAAATTAAGCAGAATTCCAATCCAAAGTGAAGAAAAAATCAACATCAATTCGTTTTTCAATTTTAAGATCGAAAATGGACTTCAAAGGTTAGTCGACAGTTTGGGCAATCTCTAAAAGGTGGAGGTGATCTCCGAACAGAACCACACTACACAAAGGAGGAAAATTAGGGATTTTAAGGGAGAGATTTGAGCCAACGGGGAGAATAGCATGGAAAGCGTTCCAAGAAGCATTTCGTATTTGAAGGAGTTCTCATTTTCCAAGGGATCTTCTAGGAAAAGGGAGATTAAAGTTAATTAAGGAGGCTCTAACTACAAAAAAAAACTGTTTTAGCGACGGAGGTATCCGTCCTAATTGACGATAATCCGTCACTAATTGAGTTAGGGACGGATTTAGGGACGGAATCAAGCTGTCTCTAAAACTCTCGTCGCTAATTCAAGTTAGGGATGGATTTACATTAATCCGTCTCTAAATTAGGGACAGATAAAATACCGTTTCTAATATGTACAAAAATTTAGGACGGATTACATTTTGTCTCTAATTTAGGACGGAAATGTAAATCCGTCTAAATTTAGGAAGGAAATATAATCCGTCCCTAATTTAGGGAGGATAATAGGAATCCTCGCCTGATGTATAAAAAAACAAATAAAAAGGAATATTAGGACGATAAATTTCATCCGTCGCTGATATCAATTAAAAAATTAAAAAAGAGACCAGCAACAATGAAGTTGCTGATTCAGTAACCAGACGACGATTAAACAAACTAATGACTAATCTGAAGAACAAATACACAAAATTAATTGATAAAATATTTTATTCAATTTCATTAAAAGAATAAAAATTCATCAATAAACTGAAAATTACAAGATTTGAAGTATCTAATATACTCAGTACTAACCATTAAAAACATAATAAGATACAATAACATTTACAAGGCATATCAAGACCAAAAAAAGTATTCCATCTACACAGCACACATCACGCAAAGACAGAGCTCTGAAAAATCAATCGTGTAAATCTTCAAAGAATAGGACAAAAAATTCGACTAACTTAAAAACCTGACAAATGAATTATACTTCATTAAGAAGAAAAAACGAACTAGGCTTTAATAAAATTCAACAAAACGAAATATGAACAGTCAACCAAAAAATCGCGATTAAACTGGATTATACCTGACCAAACGAATATGGAGAGTACTTAACTTCGCGGACGAGAGAAAATTCGCGATCATTATGTCATATGAGCGAAATTGCATTAAACGGTTAGGCATTGAAATGAAATGCATTTCATCGAAAAATATGACATTTGAGAGAAAATATGAATTTAATTTGGAATTTAGAGCGAAAAATCTGATTTTGAATTGATAGCAATAAATAGAACGAAATTTGAATTTGAGAGAAAATATGAACGAAACTTTGGAATTTTGCGAACAAAAGTTATTTATTAGAGTAGGGAGGTGATAGATTTAAGAGGAAGAGGGGAAGGAGAGAGAAAAGGTAAAATATGAATTAAGTTGAACTGATGAGTGGTTGAGCGAATAAGATGGGATAGGAGAAGAGTGGATGAGAGTGAGGTAATTGATGAGCACTTTTGGCTTATACTTCGTATGAATATGGCACAAACTAGCGATGGAATACTGTAATCGCTCTATTGAGCACCGGATATAAATAAACTTATTTTTTTCAAGACTTTAAATAAAATGTATTCCAATTAGGCGGAATTTAACAATCGTCTTAAATTAAGGGAGAATTTTATATTCGTCGTCTAATTAGTGAGGAAATAATCCGTCCTCAATTTAGTGACGGATTTCAATTCCGTCCTAAGATATTTTCGAATGGATTATATCTTTTCGTATCTCAAATTAGACACGGATAAATCGATCCCAAAATTTCGTTGCTATAGAGCTGATTTTTTGTAGTGCTAAGTGATCAATGATAGCAAGACTTGATAGAAAGTTTGTAGTATTCTCTTCCACGCCAATATATCCAAAGAAGAGGAGGGTAAAGGAATTGATCTGATGAGAATATGACATGGGATGAAGAATCAATAATGACTCACTCAAACCTCATCAATATATATGAGCAATCTCCAATGCTCGATATTTTGGAATAATTACAAGTTCTTGGTCAAAATAAGTAGTATAGCCCAATCCAATACTCACTCAAAGAAGTATATTGCCACCCAATCTGCCTTACCAAGCATATTTCAAAATATCCTTCCTTGAATGTCTTCCAAAGGGGGAACTAGAGGTCAGTGTAGAATCAGAAAATTAGAGTTGTGAGTGTTAGCTAAGACTAATTAACCCAGAAGTTTATTAGGTTCATGAGATTTTTCCAAGCAACTTAGCATAAAGACAAATTTTCAATCCCTAAGATGACGCATATCACATCCACAATTCGGTGCAATTTTCACCCATTTATTGGGAGGATAGGAGATCTATCGATTTTCTCAAAGAAATTATACGACAATGTTCTCTAAGTCATCTAGACGAAGGAACAGATTAGTATTGCAGGAATAAATGATAGGCCATAACTGACTTAATAAGAGTAGACCTCCTGCCATATTAAATATTGCCTGCCAATTCCATTGTTTTTGTTTTAGTAACTTCCCATAATCTGATTTTCCTATTGTTTGGTTTAGTTGTTATAATGGCAACGATTCACTATTATTGTATGTTTTTAATAATCATTGGTTATATATATTTGTCAGTGTATTCAGTCGTCTTTATTTGAGTTGTGTGTAAGGTTTGCTGCGCTGATATCTGTTTTTATTGTTTCTACGGCTTATGAAAAAGTATATAAGTGCAATACGTTAGTATCAAAGCATTTTGTTATTTACTTCAAGGACATAATAAATAATAAAACATATACACATAACATTTAAGACACTATATGTGACGTGATGACTTGTCTTAGTGTATTTGTTTAAGATAATTAGCATCATTTGAAGTGCTAAACGTTGCTTATGAATCTCAGTTGAAGCTTTGATATCATTTGCTAACCAACAATGAAAGAGCTGATGGTATACCATGTATTCTAGTTGCAAATTCAGATGTTACGAGTATCCAAAGACTGGTGATTGTTTGGCACCTGCCGAAGCAAGCAGCACCCCCTTAAGATATATTTAGAATCACAAAGTTAGTTTACTCCGGCAGTTTTTAAGTCATCTAGAATTTTTATAGTTAAAATCTAGTGGGTTATATAATTGAAAACTTTAATAAGAAAAAAAAAAAGTTTATTCAAAAGGTTAGTTCCATACAAAACTATATATCACTAATTTCAATTGTTAATTCATAGGATGAACAAGAAAAATATAACAAATAAACAAAAACCATATTACATTTTTGTTGATAGAAATCACCAGTATTCCCAAGCTGGGTTCCCCATATATGACAAGCGAGTTTCAAACATGTTATGTCGATACACCATGTAGTCCTGACTCCCTACATCACCATGCCTATGTTTTTTACTTGAAAACTATAATAAACCGGACGCAGATGTATCAGTAAAAGCCGTTGGATGGAATATTAGTTATATTAATAACCATTCCCATCTAAAAAGGAAATCCACAATAGCCATAAAGTAGAACCTGCAAGATGATTGAGTGGAATATATTGGTGCTCCTGATAAACCTGTAGAATGGTTGTTTCTCTAGATCTCCTACATTGTTTGCTTCACCAAACTGCAAAGCCGATATCTTCATATTAGTATATAGCATCCACTACTATCTTTTATATACGTACCGTCCTACTAAAACAAAGTAGTTACCGAGTATAGTACTTATAGTCTACACCTGATCCTTGGGATGGGGGCGAGCTGGCCCAAGCCCAAGGCAAAAAAAAAAAAAAAAAAAAAACAAACAGGTCTGCTAGGATCGTGTATAGGGTTGTTAATCGAAGAGCCGAGTACTGAGCGGTTCGAAATTTTTGACTAGTGAGTTCATCTTTTTATTTAGGCGTCATAATTATAAAATTAAATAGTAATAAGTCTAACCAAGAAAAAGAAATCCTGACTATCAACTATTATAGTTTTGAAAATTTATATGCTATGAATTTTCGAATTCTAATGAAAGAGGGATATGGCTTAGGGATGAGAATGTGATTATTAATCCCAATTTCTATAACCAGACATGGTAATTCTGGAATTAAGTTGAAATGGGAATGGGGAGAGAATATTTAACCTTATTCCCCCATGTTTTATACATTAGGGGATAGTAAGTAATGGTTGGGTAATGAGATTTTTTGATGAAAAGACACATACCTATCTAATTAATTGATATTTACCTTTCACACTTATGAAGGTATAAATAGTGAACTTAAATTTAAATCTGACTTTTAATCCAATAACATAGGATTTCAAAAATTTTAATTTTATTCCCATTAACATGCCAAAAAAGGAATTGGATTATTTTAACCGAATTTTCACCTTCTAATCTCCATTCTCACTCCCACTTTATATTCCGAAATCTCATTCTCACATGCCCAAACGCCCGTAATAAATTTAACTTTTTACTTTTAGGCTCAGGAAAAGCCGAGGCTGGACTCGAGCTCGAGATATTTGTCACAAACCAGCTCATAATATCCAAAACTTGACTCGGACTTGTTAACACGCCTAATTGTGTATATGATATATTTTAAATGAATGATCAAAGAGGATAAATATGAAATGGCTTAGCAGTGAGCTGTCACATTTTCTGATGTGTGCCTTGCTTGGTCATTGGTCACTCCTATGAAAGTAAATTATTTAAAAAATTACACTTTATTTACTTTTATTTGTATCCTTATTAAGGCATCTTCCCATTTAACACTTTATTTACTAGATAATTGAAAATTTATTTGGTTAATATTTTATTAATGTTCGATAAGGTACGTTTTGAAGTATGATTAGTGTAAATATTAATTACTTTTTTGAAGCACTAAAGGAGTACGTTTTAGTGAATTTTAACATTCTGAACTAGTTTTAATAACCTACTAAGAAGTGTTCTATCGGCATAACTTTTTTTAGGCGGCATTTTAGCGTTATGTCGAATTAAAATGTTACTTGGTTAATTATTACTATTGTGACAGATAATGTTTTGAGTAGAGGTTATCTTTAAGTGCTACTTTTTTTTTTTATAATGCTAGTAGTATATTGTTTCATTTTAACCTACGAATAAAGTTACATGGTAATTAATTTTCTTTACAATAAATCAACGCGCTATTACCAACACTCAATCAAAATCTAATTTTTACCTGTTAACCGCTACGTTCACCTCACCAAATAGTGTTCTCACTACCATCGAATTATACTGTTAAATGTAGTTTCACCGCTTACTATAACGACACGCGGCTTATTAATTAATTCTTTTCTGAATAAAGCAAGTGCTACTATTACCTTACCGAATACTTTTACTTTAAAAATCTAATGACTTGACTAGCCATATTTAATGCATTAGAAATATTCTGCTATATCTACTATAAGACTTGGCACATATGCATTAGATATTTTGAGAAATAATCTTAATCATCTTTTTATAGAAGTTGCCTAAAAATACAATTTGGAAACCTCTGTCACTTAAATCTAGAAAATATATAATTGGAAAACAAAGTAATCAATAGAAATTAAGGATTATTAAATAAAAACTTGGAAAAAAGACAATAAGATAACCAAGCTTGAAAAAGATAATAAGATACCACTTGAAACTATTTTAATAAAGCTTTAAAAAAAATTAATATAAGAAATAGATATTGCGTGCAGAAAAAGCTAGTCGTTTAACGTAACCTCTTGAATAAGCTTTAACGCAACATAATAATTCCATAAAATTCAGTGACCATATCAATATGTGTAAAAGATTTTAAAACAACGGAAAAATGACCAACTACAATAAGCAGGCCTACACATCGTGAATCAGTGATTCAGGATTATTATTTCTTTAAGGATGATGATTATGACTGCTAATAACATTATCCCACATTGTATTTTATTCATATTAAATAGGAGATTCTCACATAAAACGAGAGATACTAATACTACACTTGGTTCTCCTTCAGGACATAACATCTCAGCAATCTTTTTTATAATTTTGGTCTTACGGAATTGTCCAATGACTTGTAGCAGATTATCCTATGTTGTGTCAACTGTCAACAAGCACCGCTTTGTCTTTATTATTAATGTCATTTTCTATCGTATAATACTATTCAAACAAAAAGCATCACGCGATACTCACGTATTGTTTAAATATGAGAGTGAGGGATAACGTTAACTGTTTAAAACTTCTTTTTGGTTTTAGAAGAATATATGAGGTCCTATATTCATCCGTTCTGTCGGCTTTCTTAGCAAAAAAAAATTATGCCTAACATAACCCATTGTTATAGACACTATCTAGTATTTTTCTATTACAATATTGTTGAACTTTCGGTAAACTCCGTAATAGGAAACTTTAAGTTTTGATAGTTTTCCTCCTTTTTTGTATTTTGTAATAATTTACCAATAGATATTAACTCAGTAGGTCTTTAAATTGTTGCAAAGAATGAGCATCAAATTGGCATAGAATTCAATATATTAACATTTAGATCCATTGTGTAAATTGTATCACCCTTTCTAAGTGAGCTTATCGCATCAAAATAAAAGAAAAATTACATGCTAACATAATACACACAAATAATTTATACAATCAATTTTGGTTTGTTAGGATAGATAAGTGAGAAGGGAAAAGAAGAGAGGGTGAAGCGGAGGAAGAGAAAGGAAAGGAGATGAAAATGAAAGAGTTTTCCTTTCAAATTTCTCCAAATACTGGAGTAGAATGAATCTTTTATTTTCTCTTCTTTCCTTACCCTTCCTTTCTCCTTTGTTCACCAAATGAAGGAAATTTCGTACCTTCTATTTCTCTGCTCTCCTTTTCTTTCATTTCTTTTAGTTTTAATCCAAAGATAGAGTTAGTCAATATTAGGGTAGCCCTATGTTTTTTATACGGAGTATCTAGCAATCCACATGGTTGCTGATATGGATTGTTGTAAATATAATTTCAAGCTACAAGTTCAACATGTGGAAGAATGTAGTCGTAGTTGGAATATACTTTCAGTTGTGTGACTATATAAGTTTTTGGAAGCCCATACTCTCTAAAAAACGTTTTGATAGTGCTTATTAGGTAGTTTCACACAATAAAAAATGCTTATTAGGTATCTTTATGACCTACAAGGTTTTGGAATAGTACCGTCTCTAAAAAACCTCCAAAAAAAAAATATAATGCTGCCACATAAGCTAATTTCAACATAATTTTAGTAAATAGTAAATAAATGATATAATTCATTTGATAAAGTATTTTTTGAATTTTCTAAGGGTGCTTTTAATAAGGTTAAATTTAACACTTCTACTTTTCTCATATTTCTATACTTATCCTTCATTTACATATTTTATCTCTAATCTATTTTAACAAGTACAAATATGAAGTAGTTGTAGAACACCGGGTATTGTAATTTTAAGGGTTAAGGTAAATACCCCCTTTAGTTCAATGTATACCAGTTTTAGGCCTTATATGTGTGGCGATGCGTGCTTCAATTTTTAGAAATTTACACTGATTTTTTTCTATTTCTATTTTGTAAAGTATTATTTGTGACAAATATTAAAAAAATATTAGTCAATCTTCAACTTGTCTAATTATTTGAGTTGTTGTTAACATATTATATGATTTATAACGGTAACACAATAACGAAGTAGTTTAAGTCATTATATATATAGTTGAAATTGATGATCATGAAATTATAATATATAGGGTTATATATGAGTGTTGGATATTTTGAAAATTTATATTACTATTGATGATTGATATAGTTTATAGGAATTTAAGCAAGTGAGTATTAATGTTATGTTGATTTTTTGATTTGTTATTAATTAATTCATCTTTCCTTTTAATGAGTGATGAAATGTTTTTAGTAAATATATTTATGAGGGGGGTTAATAAGTTGTCTTTTTAGTGACACCATCACCACCACAGTCTCTATGGTTGAAGTTCCGAAGACTAATAATATATATTTTCTCCTATCATCCTTTACCTTATAAAATAGAGATACTTAGTGATTGATATGACTTCATCATAACATTATACGAAATAATCACAATTAGGTGTTAATATATGTACTACTCAATCAAGAATGATCAAGAGCAGACCAAGCAACAATCTTTTTCTGGTTATTAGAAGCAGATTCATCTGAATATAAAACATAATATATATAAAAAATAAACATAACAAAGGAAACTAGAGTATTTGGTAACAACAATCCATTCTTTCAGAAGGTATATATTGGATACATCAGATGCACAATAATTTATTGTGCATCAACATAATAATCGACCTTTAATATCATATAGGTGAACCCATTCACTTTACATCAATATAGTGATAAATATAAGGGTCACTATATCGATAAATTGTACATATACCAAAAGGTCACATGATCTGATGTAAAACACACGTAAATTATTGGGCATCCGAGTATCTAATAGCTAGTCTGATTCTTTTTAAAGAGAAAATTTTTACCCGTTTTATTGCAACTCTGGTTCAATAACAGGTATTGGCTGAACCAAAATCCTTTAGCGACTAGTGGGTCTGGTCTGATAACACACTGATGGTGGTTACCTATGCGTGCTCACCCAATAATTGGATCTCCTGCAAAACGTTAATGAAACATTATTATATCAAGTAAAATTGTATGATTTGCTCGTAACACAATCATTATGATTCATGAACTTTGGGCTTCTCTAACGAAAAATGAGATAGAAGGACATTTTAGTTATGCCTTGCTATGCTAGTCAACATTCTGGGTATTAACTTGATGTTACTTACGAGTTAGTCATAATTATTCTAGCAACTAGATACTCAAAACGCACTTGTATAAAGTTTGGAGTACCAGCATGCACTAACTCGCCTCAAGATTGTCTTTTCTATTCTATGCTGTACAACGACGTTTACACACTTACAAGTTATTCACCAATAGTAGGGCAATATTAAGTAGGCCCTATTCGCCTCTTTCGTCTCTCTCCCCCTCATGATTTACTGTTGGTTGGTGGATCTGTTTGGTTCAGTAGCAATAACTTTTTTTAAAAAAAGAAGCTACTACTAACCTGGGTGCAAAACCCACAATAAGCCAAAGAATACTCAAGCAACTTTGGAAATCTTAAAACTTCGGCTGACCAAGTTCTGTGATACGACAGACATATACCAAACAATGCTGTGATTACATATGAGCACAAACAGCAACGGTAAAGCACCCCAATTGGAAGGCAAATGGACGCAAAACCGCCAACAAATGTATTATTACTAGGCACTTAGAGTCCCGTATGCCAAGGACTCCATTTCCTTTCACGACAATTCTTTGGTTCTTCACTACAACGTCCGAACCCCTATCTATGGAAATAGGTTCCGGTTCCGGTGTCAATGATGACTCATCCTTAGTGGATCATCATGTTGAAACTTGGGGGTTTTTCCAAGAGGTGTATTATGGGCCTTTGGCGACATGGGAAGGCTTATTTATGGTTTTTGAGATAAATTGTTTGATGTTGGGTTAAGTTTGTAGTTTAGAACCATGCAATCAAATTGTAAGGTTAGTGTTGGTTATTCTATAGTATTCTGGCAGATGGTTTCCGTAACCGTTCCGTCGCCGCATGATGGAAATGCCCAAAATTATGATTAGACAGCACTACTTTTAATATCGTGTTGGGTATCTTTAATCAAAGACTGATGACATATATATGACTTATCGTGTAATTATGATGATATGGGTACCTGGAAGAATTCCCTTGATGCCACTATTAAAAAATAGGAAAATTTCTACAAAATAGCTCATTCACCAAACGCGTTTCATAATATGCTCCGTTTAAATTTTGGTTCATAAAATCTCCAACATCAAATTTTCCCCTATTTCCCCTTTAATTCATTCCCAACCATAATAAGGAAGGACTCTCCATTTCTCTAAAAAATGGGAGGATCCATAACTCCCTCCAAACCCCAGACCAACACCTCCGCCACCAACCACATGAACCACCTTCAACCCACCCTCAACTAGCTGCACAAATTCGAAACCTCCCAGCCCCCACGTATGGAAACTTCCCCCCATAGCCACGACGAATCCGAACCCTCGATTTCCTCAATTGATGCAATTTCACAACCGTAATTATGATTTTCAATAGGGGTAGGGAATCGTGGTGTTTAGGGTCCTTTATGTAGGGGGAGAGAAAGAAAGGAGGAGGAAGGGGCGTCGCAAGGGGCAGGGAATTTGTGGTGATTGGTGGTTTGTCGGCGGAGAGACGAAAAAAAGGAGGAAGGGGTGTCGCGGTGGGAGTGTGTGAGGGTGAGAAGCAACGAAGAGCAGGGTGGGAATAAGTGGCGCGGTGGGCAGGGTACAAGTGGGTTGGATCTGGTACGGTGCTGGGTTTGGGATGATGGTTCTTGGTGGTGTTTTATTTTTATTTTTTTGCGTTTTATTGTTTTTTAATTAATTAACTCAAAGTAGTTTGTAAAAATAACCATGAGATTATTTGGTGTAACAACATGATGTGGGATTTATTATGACCAAAATTTAAACAGTGGTATATATGTTGGAAAACGCGTTTGTAGAGGGGTATTTTGACAATTTTCCTAAAACTAAGGCATATTTTGACGCTTTGTTGGAAACATTTTAAGGGTGTGACATTTTGTTGTTAAATTTGACGCTTTAATTGTCTTGTGGATTATTGATCTAAAAAGGTTCACAATCCTTTACTAAAAGAAAGACACTTTGTTAGATAAATGCTTCCAATCTCAAATAAAGCAACTACGTTAATCCTCACAAAGCTATTTCAAATCCACACCCTCTATTAAAAGGTAAATGTCTAAGTAAAAGATAATAAAGGGTCTGTTTACATTAACCGAAATCACCCTGAACTGACACTGAACTAAACTGAATGGAGTTGAACTGAGAACTGAACTGACTGAATATTTTATGAAGCAGAGAACTTGGGTTAAGAAACTGACTGAATGAAACTAACCTAATGTAAACGACCCTATTTAATTAAAATTAAAAAAACTAAATATATTAATTATTACATGTGCACTCTATTATAATTTGACAGCAGAAAAAAAAGCATTTGCCCTCCGCAAAAAACTAAAGAGCAGTTACTCATCATCAATACACAGCTATGCACATTTCATTTAAGTATAATCGTGATCTAAAATTAAAGAAACTAATTACTTTCATCCTGATCCTTCTTAAACTCAAACAAGCGATCCGAAGAGGAGTGTTTGTATATATTACGCTATCATGTGGGGTGTCTAATATCAACAGGCCCATATAAATCAACCCAGGGGCTTATTGACAGCAGAGTTAAGGCCAACAGGGTAAAATGTTTACCCATCTAGTCAGAAGTTAGGTATATACATTGACACCTAACCTGTAGGATTTGATGTGCATTGTCATGCTAAGGTTGATGAAGTAGAGAACTGGTTCAGTGGGCTGCAACGAAGTCAAGGATCTGCCCAAAGAAGATAGAAAGTTTCAAGCCCACCTAACCTCTCATCCATGTCTCAAGTAAGTGGTCCAAGCTTTTGGGTTTTGCTATCGTGGCTTCTAGAGAAGATCTTGTCAGTTGGTTTTTTCATCAAGGAGAGTCAGCTTACTACGGCTCAGAAGGAAGCAAGAGTTGCTAAGAGGAAAGAGGGAGCAAGGTCTTCCAGCTCTATCGAGACTAATTGATGTCACCATACTTGCGTCCATAGGCAGTGAGCACCGAATGTTCCACGTTGATTAGTTGAGGAGTCAGACCTGCATTGCCTCAATCTTCTTAGCTTCGAGGGCTAGGACAATGGCATCTGGCCTGAAGTCGGCCAACTGTTTCGATGCTACTGGCTGCGTTAGGCTTCAAGATGAAGGACCTCTGGAAGTACTTTTGAAACAAGGAACAGCACCGCCTAGGTTAAAATTGGTTTGTGGCTTTCATGGGTTTCCAATTGTTCCCTAGATGATATACTAATACTTTATTCTTTTGGGTTTCAGGCTTGCCCAGTTTCTTTGTTTGCGAAGTTCTGGTGTTCAGGATGCAGCTTCTGCTTCGATTAAGATAAGAAGATGAAGCGACAACAAGGTTCTGAAGAAAATCTTAGCCTACTGAGTGGAAAGGATAAGGCTTTTGGACCTACAAGAAGAAGGCATTTGATTGCGAGTATGTGGTGAAGGTGAAAGAAGTGGAGAAGAGCACCAGCGGTTGCCGACTTGGACAAGGAGATTGACATCTCAACGAGGAATACTGGATGTGGAGGTCACTACAATTGTCAAAGGTAGGGCTATAGAATGGCTTATGAGGTGTACTATGAGGTGCTACTAAGGAGGACGTACATAGAAGTCGTTGTCAGGTACATGCCTAAGGTGGGTCCGATAAAGACCTATTGCCTGAAAAGAAGACAGCGGGCAAGCAGAAGAATCTGACGAAGATACAATTCTCGTTCATTTCGGACAAAAGGAGAACCAAAGAACTGATGGTGACAAATCAGGAGGGGAACTTGAATGACGTCGCAAGGAGCATTTCTGTCACTCAGAAGACCAAGATTCTATCAAGTTGTGGGGGAGACTCGTTAGTTTTTCATCTATCATGAATCAGTAGTATTATAGCTTATTTTAATGATTTTGTCGCTAGTTAATAGCTTAGTGTTCTTTAAGATGAATTAATCAATGTAAATAAGTCACTGGCTATGGGATCAATATGCTTTGAACTGTTTGCTAGTTGATTAATGGGTTTTTGCACTTTGTCGCATGAAAAACTTTTTGAACTTGGTATTTATGCGGTGGTTTGACTTAGTATTTTATGACTGTGGTTCTTTTGAACTTAGTATTAGTGGTATCTTTGAACTTGTGATATTCGTGTTTTAACTCGTGTTGACTTATGCATTGTTACTTAAGCTTAGATTAATTCCCGCGAAATGGCCATAACTCTACTTCTGAATATATAGTGGTGGGCCTCGTTGTCGGCATCTTTGCCCTGGTGGTCCTGTGACCTGGTCGTCTTGTGCGAACTCTAGCTGGCGTTTATTAGCCCTGGTGCCTGTGAAACCTGGTCTTGAACCTGTGATTAGTGTTTAAGACCTGTGAATCTGGTGCTCAACCTGGGAATATGGTCGCTTGACCAATAAATCCGGCGTTGAATCCCTGGCAAGTGCGTTCAAATGTCTTAACTAGGATAATAATTAATTGAACTTAAGGCCGTTGGGAGTACTACGTGTTATTAGAAATAGTATCGTCATGAGATTTGACGCGTGTAGAACACATAAAGAAGTCTCCCCAAAGAGTAATCAGTGATGAAACATGACCGGTCTCGGATTGTTTCGACTAGAAAAGAGCTATTGAATTCCACAAAAGTTGGAATAACGTGGGTTATACTCGAACTATGAGAAGACAAATAAAGGGCAAAAACATTTCTTTTATTATTATTTTAAATTATTTTCTATTTTTTAGGTTTTCTTCTAATTTTTAGGATTTTTTCGATTTTTCTGAGCTCTTCACATTTTTCTGGCCTACAGTATTTTAATTATTTTTCTGATTTTTTATATATTTTTTTTTTAATGATTTTTAAGTTTTTATACGCAGAAAATACAAAAAAATACAAAAATACACAAAAAATACTCCAGAGATACGTGGACTTCTAAAACTCTAGAACTCCTTGCTTGGAGAGAAGGGTGTCTGGTGCGTCGAAACAAGCGATCACGATTATGGGAAAATAAAATCGAGGAAAAAATAAAATAACCGGAGAATATATACGCAGACCGCCGTATATACGCAGCTCTCTGCGTAGAAAAACCCTGCGTATCATACGCAGGGTTTTCTCTCCTTTTTCCCTCGCGCCTATCAAATACGTGCCTGCTCATTCCGAAAACACTCGGTTTTGTTCAACACACGTCTATTCAATTAAATCTCCGTCTAACTTGCGCTATTCCTTCTCTCACACTCTCCTACACTCTCTCTCACACTCTAAATAATCTCGTTCTTGAGTTTAACTCGATTCTGTTTCGATTCAAACAAGGATAACAAAAGGTTGTATTTTTCTGAAGATTAATCGCCACAAAAGCACACTCGTTTCTCGTTTCCATCAATCTAATTACAAACATGTAGAAATCACCATTTAATTATTCCATTTAAATATGTAGGAGCGATTGACTGTTTTTCATTGTTTTCGTTTTTTTATTTCATTTCATTATTATACCACTGTGTCAAACTAACGATTCTTAATCCTGATAGCGATTCAAGGCGGAAGTTACTTTCGCTTGTTTTTTATTACGGAACAACATTTGTTTTGTTTGTCTTGTATAGCATTCAAGGCGGAAGTTCCATTTCGCTCGTTTTTATTACGAACTAACATTGTTTTGTTTGGCAATTCAGGGTAAGATTGGTTGTATATGATGATTTGAATTTCCAATACTTCGCATGTCACGTTGCATCATTTGTATATATTTGCTAAATATAGACCCGAAATTATGTGAACACTTTAAAATCAGATAACTATGGACAA
This sequence comes from Bassia scoparia, assembly GCA_008642245.1. Lineage (NCBI taxonomy): Eukaryota > Viridiplantae > Streptophyta > Magnoliopsida > Caryophyllales > Amaranthaceae > Bassia > Bassia scoparia. The sequence goes on along the minus strand of SNQN01005325.1, from coordinate 13,501 downwards.
CCGGTTTTAGGCACGTTTTAACTTGTTAACGCAAAGTGGTCAAATTTCTAGGTTAGGTAGTCTCTTGTGCATAATGAAACGACACTTCGTGTAATCTTTAGGGTAGTACGCTTTTTAAGGTGCTAAAATGTAAGTTATGTGCATTCAATAACCGTGATGAATGGAATTGCAATGAGACGAGTAGAGGCCGTCCATGCGGGCGAATTGGGTTACAGATCTGATCGTACATGTCCGAACCCCCGACCTGGTTATTGGATGGAGTGGGGCCATTGTTTTAGCACCAACGTTTCGGGCTCCGTAATAACTATTAAGGCACGGGCGATCCCCTTACTCGCCAACACTCCAACGCACTCACGTGTCGGGTTCCGTGGCTCAGCACACGCAAAGCACCTCGAGTAGTACCAAGCCCGCGCCGCTATACGCGATGGGGCGCCACACGTCCTACTGCGACTTCAGCTGGGGTATACCCGTTAGGTAACGTGGACAGACTTAGAAAAGTCCTCGTAATTTCCATCATCACGTTATTGAATTTTGTTGGCATTTTGCATGTGACCCCGCGCTAAGGTCACAACTCAGGCACTTGGTCTCGATATGGGCATGTTCTATGCTCGATGACTACCATAAAGCGGGGGATACTCAATCCAAAGTGAAGAAAAAATCAACATCAATTCGGTTTTTTCCAATTTTAAGATCGAAAATGGACTTCCAAAGGTTAGTCGAAGTTGGGCAATCTCTAAAAAGGTGGAGGTGATCCTCCGAACAAGAACCACACCTAACACACAAAGGAGGAAAATTAGGGATTTTAAGGGAGAGATTTGAGCCAACGGGGAGAATAGCATGGAAAGCGTTCCAAAGAAGCATTCGATATTTGAAAGGAGTTCTCATTTTCCAAAGGGATTTCTAGGAAAAGGGAAGATTAAAGTTAATTAAGGAGGCTCTACACTACAAAAAAAAAAAACTGTCTTTAGCGACGGAAGGTATCCGTCCCTAAATTGACATAATCCGTCACTAATTGAGTTTAGGGACGGATTTAGGGACGGAATCAAGCTGTCTCTAAAACTCTCGTCGCTAATTCAAGTTAGGGATGGATTTACATAATCCGTCTCTAAATTAGGGACAGATAAAATATCCGTTTCTAATACTGTACAAAAAATTTAGGGACGGATTTACATTTTTGTCTCTAAATTTAGGGACGGAAATGTAAATCCGTCCCTAAATTTAGGGACGGAAATATAAATCCGTCCCTAAATTTAGGGACGGATAATAGGAATCTGTMGCTGATGTATTTAAAAAAACAAATAAAAAAGGGAATATTAGGGACGGATAAATTTCATCCGTCGCTGATTATCAATTAAAAAAAATTAAAAAAAGAGAACCAGCAACAATTGAAGTTGCTGATTTCAGTAACCAGACGACGATTAAACATAAACTAATGACTAATCTGAAGAACAAATACACAAAAAAATTAATTGATAAAATTAATTTTATTCAAATTTCATTAAAAAGAATCAAATAATTACATCAAATAAACTGAAAAAAATTACAAGATTTGAAGTATATCAAATATACTCAAGTACTTAACCATAAAACAATAATAAGATACAATCACACAATTTACAAGCATACTTCAAACCAAAAAAACAAAGTATTTCCATCTTCAACACAGCAGCAACATCAACGCAAAGCCACGAGCCTGAAGAAATCAGAATCCTGTAAACTTCAAAGGAAAACTAGGACAAAAAAATTCAGATCTAGACATTAAAACACACTGACAAATGAATTATACGTTCAATTAAAAGAAAAAAAACGAACTAGGCTTAACAATAAATTTCAACAAAAACCGAAAATATGAACAGTTTCAACAAAAATCCGAATTATAAACTGATTACTATACCTGACCAAACGAATTATGGAGAGTACTTAGACTTCGAGACGAGAGAAAATTGCGACTCCTATTTTCATTATGAGCGAAATTGCATTAAAACGGTTAGGCATTGAAACTGAACATGCAGTTTCAATCGAACGAAATATGAATTTGAGAGCAAAAATATGAATTTAATTTGGAATTTAGAGCAAAATCTGATTTTGGAACTTGATAGCAATAATAAGAAAACGAAATTTGAATTTGAGAGCAAAAATATGACGAAAACTTTGGAATTTGGAACAAAAGTCTGATTTATTTAGAAGTAGGGAGGTAGATAGATTTAGAGAGGAAGAGGGAGAGGAGAGAGAAAGGTAAAATATGAATTTAGTTGATACTGATGAATGGTGAGCGAATAAGATGGGATAGGAGAATGAGTGGATGACGAGTGAGGTATTGACTGAGCACCTTTTGGGCTTATACTTCGTATAATACTGGCACAAAACTAGCGATGGAATACTGTAATCCGTCTCTAATTTGAGGACCGGATAATTAAATAAACTTATTTTTTTCAAGACTTTTAAATAAAATGTTTACCCAAATTAGAGGCCGGAATTTAAATCGTCTCTCAATTGGGACGAATTTTATCATTCGTCCCTAATTAGTGAGTGGAATATAAAAATCCGTCCCCAAATTTAGTGAAACGGATTTCAAATTCCGTCCATAAGATATTTTTCGAACTGGATTATATCTTTCTCGTATCTAAATTAGACACGGATAAATTTCCGAGTCTAAAATTTCGTTGCTATAGAGCGCTGATTTTTTTTTGTAGTGCTATGAATCAAATGATAGCAAGACTTGATAGAGAAAAGTCCTTTCTATATTCTCTTCCAACGCCACTATCATCCAAACCCGAGAGCGAGGGTAAAGGAATTGTTGATGAGAATATGACATTGGGATGGAAGATACAAATAATGACATCACTCCAAACACTCATCAATAAATATGAGCAGTCTCCAATGCTCGATATTTTCAGGAATATTACAAGTTCTTGGTCAAAAAAGTAGTATACCCATCCAACTACCCAACAAGAGAAAGTATATTGCATCCCAATCCTGCCTTAACCAAAGCAATTTCAAAAATATCCTTCCTGAATAATGTCTCTCCAAAGGGGGAACGCAGGTTCAGCTGTAGCAATCAGAAAATTAGGAGATTGAGGTGTCTAGCTAAGACTAACTTAACCCAAAGTTTATTAGGTTCCATGAGAATTTTCCAAGCCAACTTAGCCATAAAAGACAAATTTCAATCCCTAAGATGACGCATACCTAATCCCCCACCATTCAAAGGTTGACAAATTYCATCCCATTTCATTCGGGGGAGATAGTGAGATCTATCGACTTTATTCCAAAGAAATCTACGACAATGCTTCTCTAAGTCATCWAGAACCGAAGCCGGAATCAGATTAGTTTGCATGGAATAAATCGGATAGGCATTCAAAACTGACTTAATAAGAGTAGACCTCCCTGCCATATTAAATAATTTTGCCTGCCAATTCCCAATTCGTTCCTTTGTTTTAGTTAACATTTCCTCATAATCTGATTTCCTCAAATTTAGTTTGTTTAGTTGTTTATAATGGCACGATTTCACTATTCATTGTATCGTTTTTAATAAATCCAATGGTTAATATAATTTGTTCAGTGCGTATTCAGTCGTCCCTTATTTGAGTTGTGTGTAAGGCTTTTGCTGCGCTGATACATCTGTTTTTATTGTCTTCTACGAGCTTTAGAAAAAAGTATAAAGTGCAAATAGTTAGTATCCAAAGCATTTGATATTTACTTCAAGACAATAATAAATAATACAAATACATATAACACAATAACAATTTAAAGACACACTATATGATGACGTGCATGACTTGCTCTTAGCTTGTGTTTTGTTTAAGATAATTTATCATCAATTTGAAGTGCCAAACGTTGCTTATGAATCTCAGTTGGAAGCTTGATATCATTTGCTAAACCAACCAATTGAAGAAGCCTGATGGTATACCATGTCATATCTAGTTGCCACCATTCCAAGCCATGTCTAGCTGAGTATCCAAAAGCATGGTGATTGTTGTGCCAACCTTCCCCGAATGAAAGCAACGCTACCCACCTTAAATTCATATTTTAGATCACAAAGTTAGTTTAACTCGGAGCAGTTTCAAGTTCATCCTAGATATTTATTTATAATTAAAATCCAGTGGCGTTATTATAATTGAAAAAAACTTTAATAACGAAAAAATAAAAAGTTTATTACAAAAGGTTAGTTCCTATTACAAAACTATATATCACTGAATTTCCAATATGTTTAAATTCATAGGATGAACAAAGAAAAAATATAACAATAAAAAAAAACCATATTACCAATTATTTGTTGATAAATCACCAGTATTCCAAGCTTGGGTTCCCCATATATGACAAGCAGAGTTTACAAACCATGTTATGTGATACACCATGGTAGTCCTGACTCCCTACATCACCATGCATATGTATTTTTACTTGAAAACTATAATAAAGCAAGCAAATGTATCAAGTAAAAAGAGTTGGATGGAATATATATATATATATATATATTAATTATTACCATTCCCCATACTAAATAAGGAAATCCACCAATAGCATAAAGTAGACCTGCAAGAATGATTGAGTGGAATATATATGTGCTCCTGATAAACCTGTAGAATGGTTGTTTCTCTAGATCTCCTACATTGTTTGCTTCACCAAACTGCAAAGCCGATGAATCTTCATATTAGTAATTATACATCCAGCTACTTATATTTTATATACGTTACGTCCTACTAAAAACAAAAGTAGTTACCGAGTATATACTTATATCTACACCTGTCCTTGGGATGGGGCGAGCTGGGCGCAAGCCCAAGGCAAAAAAAAAAAAAAAAAAAAAAACAAACAAACAGGTATGCTATGATCGTGTATAGGGTTGTTAATGATGAGCCGAGCCTACTCGAGCTCGGTTCGAAATTTTGACTAGTCGAGTTTCATCTATACCGGTCGAAATATTTTTAATCTTTTTATTTAGCGTCATAATTATAAAATTAATAGTAATAAGTCTAACAAGAAAAAAAGAAAATCCATGACTATCAACTATTATAAGTTTTGAAAAGTCATTATATTGCTATGATTTTCGAATTCTAATAGAATTGAGGGATTATGGCCTTATGGGRTGAGAATGTGATTATTAATCCCAAATTTCTATAATCCAAACATGGTATCTGGGAATTAAGTTTGAAAATGGGAATGGGGATGAGAATATTTAACTCTTATTCCCCATGTTTTATTACATTAGGGGATAAGTAATAAAATGGTGGGAATGAGATTATTTTGATGAAAAGAACATCCCTATCTATTAATTGATATTATACCTTTCACCACTTATGAAAGGGTATAAATTAGTGAACTTTAAATTTAATCTCTACTTTAATCCCACATAACATAGGATTTCAAAAWTTTTAATTTTATTCCCATTAACATGCCAAAAAAGGAATTAGGATTATTTTACGAATTTTCACCTTCTAATTCTCATTCTCACTCCCACTTTATATTCCCTAAATTCTCATTCTCACATGCCAAACGYCCCGCTAATATATTTTGAACTTTTTTACTTTTAAGGCTCAGAAAAGCTCGAGGCTGGACTCGAGCTCGAGRATATTTGTCACAAACCAAGCTCATAATATCCAAAACTTGACTCGGCTTGTTAACACGCCTAATTGTGTATATGATATATTTATAAAATGAATGATCAAAGAGGATAAAATATGAAATGGCTTAGCAGTGAGCTTGTCACATTTATCTGATGTGTGCTTGGCTTGGTCATTGGTTCAACTCCTATGACAAGTAATTTATTTAAAWATTACACTTTATTTACTTTGTATTTTATTCCATTATTWRGGCATATTCCATTTAACACTTTATTTACTAGATTAATTGAAAATTTATTTGGTTAATTTTATTAATGTTCGATAAGGTAGCGTTTTGAGTATCGATTAGTGTTAAATATTAATTACTTTTTTTGAACACTAATAGGAGTAACGTTTTAGTGATTTTACATTCTGACTAGATTATTAATAAAACACTACTTAAGAAGTGTTCTATCGGCATAACTTTTTTAGGCGGCATTTAGCGTTATGTCGAATTAAAATGTTACTCTGGTTAATTTATTACTATTTGACAAGATAATGTTTGAGTAGAGGTTATCTTAAGTGCTACTTTTTTTTTTTATAATGCTAGTAGTATATTGTTTACATTTTAACTAGAATAAAGTTACATGGTAATTAATTTTCTTTTACAATAAATCAACTGCGCTATTACCAAACACTCAATTCAAAATCTAATTTTTACTGTTAACCGCTACGTTCACCTCTACCAAATAGTGTTTCAACTACCATAATTATACTGTTAAATGTAGTTCACCGTACTATAAGAACAGCGCTATTAATTAATTCTTTTTAAAAACAAGTGCTACTATTACCTTACCGAATCTTTTATTAAAAAATCTAATTGACTTACTAGCCATATTAATGCATTAGAAATATTCTGTATATCCTACTATAAGACTTCCACATAATGCATTAGATATTTTGAGAAATAATCTTAATCATCTTTTTATAGAAAGTTGCCTAAAAATACAATTTGAAACACTCTGTCACTTAAATCTAGAAAATATATAATTGGAAAACAAAGTAATCAATAGAATTAAGGATTATTAAATAAAAACTTGAAAAAAGACAATAAGATAACCAAGCTTGAAAAAGATAATAAGATACACTTGAAAACTATATTTAAAAAGCCATTTTAAAAAAATTAATATAAGAAATAGATATTGCGTGCAGAAAAAGCTAGTCGTTATAACGTAACCTCTTGAATTAAGCTTTAACGCAACATAATATTCCATAAAATTCAGTGACCCATATCAATATGTGTAAAAGATTTTAAAACAACGGAAAAATGACCAACTACAATAAGCAGGCCTACACATCGTGAATCATGATTCAGGATTATTATTTCTTTAAGGATGATGATTTATACTGCTAATAAATTATCCCACATTGTATTATTATTCAATTAACATAGGAGATTCTCACATAAACGAGAGAATACTTAATACTACACTTGGTTTTTTCAGGACATAAAATCTCAGCAAATCTTTTTTATAATTTTTCTTACGGAATTGTCAATGACTTGTACAGATTATCCTATGTGTGTCAACTGTCAAACAAGCCACCGCTTTGTCTCTTATATTAATGTCATTATTCTATCGTAATAATATATCAAACAAAGCATCACGCGATACTCAGTATTGTTTAAATATGAGAGTGAGGGATAAGTTAACTGTTTAAAACTTCTTTTTTCTGGTTTTAGAAGATTATGAGGTCCTATATTCATCACGTTCTGTGGCTTTCTTAGCAAAAAAAAAATTATGCCTAACATAACCCATTGTTTATAGACACTATCTAGTATTCTTTCTATTAAAGTATTGTGTGAACTTTCGGTAAAACTCCGTGAATAGGAAACTTTAAGTTTTGATAGTTTTCCTCCTTTTTTGTATTTTGTAATATTTACCAATAGATATTAACTCAGTAGGTCTTTAAATTGTTGCAAAGAATGAGCATAAATTGGCATAAATTCAATATATTAACAAATTTAGATCCATTTGTAAATTGTATCACCCTTTCTAGTGAGCTTATCGCATCAAAATAAAAGAAAAAATTACATGCTAACAATAAATTACACTACAAATAATTTATACAATCAATTTTGGTTTGTTAGGATAGATAAGTGAGAAGGGAAAAGAAGAAGAGGGTGAAGCGGAGGAAGAGAAAGGAAAAGGAGATGAAAATGAAGAGTTTCCTTTCAAATTTCTCCAATACTGGAGTAGAAATGAATCCTTTTATTTCTCTTCTTTCCATTACCCTTGCCTTTCTCCTTTGTTATCCAAGATGAAGGAAATTTCGTACCTCTATTTCTCTCTCTCCTTTTCCTTTCATTTCTTTTAGCCTTTTAATCCAAAGATAGAGTTAGTCAATATATAGGGTAGCCCTATGTTTTTTATACGGAGTATCTAGCATCCACAATGGTTGCTGATATGGATTTGTTTGTAAATATTTAAATTTTCAAGCTACAAGTTCAACCATTGTGGAGAATGTAGGTCGTAGTTGGAATATACTTTCTAGTTGTGTTGAGCTATATACAAAGTTTTGGAGCCCATACCTCTCTAAAAAAACGTTTTTGATAGTGCTTATTAGGTAGTTTCACAAAATAAAAATGCTTATTAGGTATCTTTATTGACCTACAAGGTTTTGGAATTAGTACCTCTCTAAAAAACCTCCAAAAAAAAAATATGAAGCTGCCACATAAGCTAATTTCAACATAATTTTAGTAAATAGTAAATAAATTGATATATTAAATTTTGATAAAGTATTTTTGTAAATTTTTCTAAGGGTGTCTTTTAATAAGGTTAAATTTAACACTTCTACTTTTCTCATATTTTCTATACTTTTCCTTCATTTACATATTTTTATCTCTAATCTATTTTAACAAGTACAAATATGAAGTAGTTGTAAGAACACCTGGGTATTGTAATTTAAGGGTTAAGGTAAATACCCCCTTTAGTTTCAATGTATACCAGTTTAGCCTTATATGTGTGCGATGCGTGCTTCAATTTTAGAAATTTACATGATTTTTTTCTATTTCTATTTTGTAAAGTATTATTTGTGATCAAATATTAAAAAAAAAATATTTAGTAATTTCACTTGTCTAATTATTTGAGTTGTTGTATAACTATTATTATTGATTTATAACGGTAACACAATATACGAAGTAGTTTAAGTCAATTATAATATATAGATTAAAAATTGATGATATGAAATTTAATTATAGGGTTATATAATTTGAGTGTTGGATATTTTGAAAATTATAATTACTATTGATTGATTGATATATTTATAGGAAAATTTTAAGCAAAGTGAGTATTAATTGTTATGTATGATTTTTTTATTTGTTAATTAATTAATTCATCTTTCCCTTTTTAAATGAGTGATTGAAATTGTTTTTTAGTATAATATATTTATGAGGGGGGTATAAGTGTCTTTTTAGATAGACACCATCACCACCACATCTCTCTATGGTTGAGTCCGAAGACTATAATATATATTTTCTCTATCATCCTCTTACCTTATAAAATAGAGATATATAGTATTGATATTGACTTCATCATAACATTATACAGAAATAATCACAATTAGGTGTTAATAATAATGTACTACTCATCAAGATGATCAAGAGTCAAGACCAAGCAAACAATATTTTCTCCTGGTTATTTAGAAGCGAGATTCATCTGAAATATAAAACATAATATATATAAAAAAAATAAACATAACAAATTGGAACATAGAGTATTTGGTACACAACAATCATTCTTTCAGAAGGTATATATTGTATACATCAGATGCACAATAAATTTATTGTGCATCAAACATATAATGACCCTTTATATCAATATAGTGACCCATTTTCACTTTACATCAATATAGTGATAAATAATAAGGGTCACTATATCGATAAATTGTTACTATATTAACCAAAAGGGTCACTATGATCTGATGCACAGTAAATTTATTGTGCATCCGATGTATCTAATAYTTTGTCTGATTCTTTTATAAAGAGAAAATTTTTACCCGTTCTTTTGCAACTCTGGTATCAAATAACCAGGTCATGTGGCTGAACCAAAATCCTTTTAGCGGACTATGTGGGTCTTGGTCTGAATCACAAAACTGATGGTGGTACCTATGCGTGCTCACCCAATTAATTGGATCTCCCTGCAAAAGTTAATTGAACATGTATTTATATCAAGTAAAATTGTATGATTTGCTTCGTAACACAATCATTATGATTCATGAGACTTTTGGCTTCTCTACGAAAAAATGAGATAAGAAGGACAATTTTAGTTATGCCTTGCTTAATGCTAGTCCATTTGGGTACTTAACTTGATGTTATTGATTAGTCAATATTCTAGCACTAGGATACTCAAACTGCTACTTGTATGAAAGTTGAGTACTGCATGCACTTAACTGCCTAAAGATTGTCTTTCTATTCTAAGCTGTACAAGAAGTTACATACACACTTACTATAGTTAGATTATAACCATAGTAGGCAATATTAGTTAAGGCCTATTCGCTTTTCTTCTCCCCTCATGTATTCTGTTTAGGTCTTGGTGGATCTTGGTCTGGTTCGGTAAGGCTAATTAATTTTTTTTACAAAAGAAGAAGCTTATAGATAACCTGGATGCAAACCCACAAACATAGAAATACTCAAATTTGGAATCTTAACTCGGTGACACAAGTTCTGTGTCGACGACTATCCAACAATGCTGTGCATCTACATAGAGCACAACGCACGGTAACCGGCACCCAATTGAAGGAACTGACCAAAAACAGCCAACAAATGTATTATTACTACGCAATTAGAGTCCCGTATGCAAGACTCCCATTTCCCTTTCACGAAAATTCCTTTGGGTTCTTCATAAACGTCGAACCATATTTATGGAAATAGGTTTCGGTTCCGGTTTCATGATGATCTCATCCTTAGTGGATCACATGTTGAAACTTGGGGTTTTTTTCAGAAGGTGATGTTATTATGGCCTTTTTGCGACATGGGAGAATGCGGCTAATTTAATTGGTTTTGAGAATAAATTATTGATGTTGGGTTAGTTTATAGTTAGACAGCATCATTCAAAACTCTGTAAAGGTTAGTTTTGGTATTTGTATGTGGCAATGTTTCCAGGTAACGTTTCCGTATGTTCGCCGCATTGAGGAAATTGCCCATATTATTGATTAGACACTACTTTTATTATCTGTGTTGGCGATTCTTTAATCCAAGACTGATGCCATAATATATGATCTTATCGTAATTATTGATGATAATGGGTACCGGGAGAATTCTCTCTTACGCATGCCATAATTAACATAGGAAAATTCTACAAAATACTCTTCGTAAAAAACGCGTTTTTCATAATTAATACTCGTTTAATCTGTATGATAGACCTGACGTTACATTAATGTGAAGGGGTCCTCACTAAACCAAGCATCAACACTAAATTTCACAAGAATTCTCACATCAAATTTTCCCTATTTTCCCTTCTCAATATCATATCCCAAGATCTCACTAACGCCTAAAAGACAGAAATGGAGGTTGCGTGGCGCTCACCTTGCAATCACAATGTCTTCCTGTCTACAATTGGAGAGGATTCTATCTACCTGACATGCGCGGGCTTTCGCAGAGGCTATCATACACAATAGACCAAAACGCCAATATTTAACATTAGTTACGTATTCCTTGATCATTCCATGCATTAGATCTAAGCCAATTGCACTGGGATTAACCATATACCCATTGGAGCTACTTCATAAGCATCCTCATGCATTGAGGAATGCCAACATGAAACAAAATCTCTATATAGCATTGCATCCTGCATGCCACACACATTACATCTCTAGCATCATATTTGCGCAGCAACTCATATCGAACATAGGTAGGGCATACCTAATGAGATCCGTCTTCCTGAGAGCCCAGTCTGCTCCGTCGAATCGAAATACTTTGACGTTTCATTCGTCGTAAGAGCTCTTCATTCCTCTCTCGAGTCTCCAGTCAGACAGTAGGGGGTCTTTTCAAGCAACAGGCATCTGTTAATTACCAGTATCAGGTTATTGGAATCTCTCTCTTGCACTTTTGACCAGAATCCATATATGACGTTTGGTCTACGATTTTCCTCAATACGCTACAGAAATCACCAATACATCTTTCGGTGTAATACGATTTCTCGCAGCTACAGAAATCAGCACAAGCCTACTTTTTCGGGTTTTAACGCACTATATACTCCCGTGCTACAAAGAAAATTATGACAAGTCTCAATAGGGGTAGGGTGTATTCGGTGTCTTATGATTTCTCCTGTTAACTTTAGGGATTTTTTCTAAAGTGCAGAATTTGACAGTGTTGACGAGGGAGTACTAGATAGGAGGATGGTTCTAGGCACGATAAACGGAGGTGGGGTCGTCAGCCATGCAAGGGGCAACAGTTAATTTTGGGGTTGTCGTTGGAATATATTCGTGGTGGTTTGTGCTCCGCGTGAGCGGAAGTTCGTCATGCACTTCTGTGCGGGTCTGGAATCTTCATGCAGGAGGACAATGAAAAGATCCGTAGCAGAGGAAGAGAGAGAGTCGCAAAGTTCGGCGTCGGAGTAGTGTGAGGGGTGTAGAGGTAACGAAGAGCAGGGTGGGAATAGGTGGTTCGGGTGGGCAGATGGGGTTTTCGGAGATGTTGTGGGGATAATTTGTACTCTCGGTACGCCGCTACACAGAGTTCCATCAGGCATGCTGCTTCGCGTTTGGGTGTTGGAATTTCTGCGCGATGAAAGAATGTTGCTCTCATTGGTTGGTCATCTTTTTTATTCCTTGTAGTTTTTTGTTGGCTCTCTTTTATTTGTTTTTTTCTTACTTAATTTAATTATAGATGTTTGGTAGCAAACAAAATTATTAAAACGCAAATATTAGAGAGATTGGATTGTGCATGTAGAAGAACACACCGGCTATAGCAATGGGTTAAATAGCGGGACTTATGTGTTTATTGGGATACCGAAAAATGTTAATATCAGTGGTATATTGGAAAACGTGTTTGTAGAGGGGTATTTTGTACAATTTTCCTAAAAATAAGGCAGTATTTTGAGCTTTTTGTTGGAGAACATTTTAAGGGTGGGTGACATTTTTGTTGTTAATTTTTGACGGTTTGATAATTAGATGGGTTTGGATCTCGAGTAAGATCGCAGAATTGACGTCTTGAGCCTTTGATACTACAAAGGGTTCTACAATCCTATTAGAATCGTAAAAATCAGGTAAAAGACATATCTTTTTGATATGATTGATCTTATCGGAGACTCATCTGTGCATATTCTTCCTAGCTAAAAGTCAAAGTGGGAGACGGTATGTTTGTAGAAAACTCTCAAATCGTTCCACCAAAAGAAAGATAAATGCTCAGATTGTCATAGAAAAATAACTCCGGTACTCCGGCGATTGTTTCGACTCTAGAAAGATTGGTACTATAAAAATGACACTACTAAAGTTGAAAATACGTAAGGTCATACTCGGAACATTTGAGCAAAGGGAATAAAGGGGCAGAGATAATATTTTATAATAATTGATTTTCTATAAGATCTATTTTTGGGGATTTTTTTATAGATATATAAATATTATTTTAATATCTGTGTAAATCCTCATAAATTTGATAACTCGAAACTATTTGACATATGCATAATTTCACATGATCTTTGTGAGTGTGGAACTTTGAAACTTGGAGATCTCTGACTACTGAATAGCATGTTAGAGAGAATTGGGTTAAGCATGAAACTGAATGAAAATAACCTAATGTAAACAGCTAATTTAATTAATAAAAAACTAAAATATTATTATTACTGTGCAGTCTTATGTATAATCCTTGCACGTCGCAGCAGAAAATTAACAGGCACATTGCTTCAGGCGTAAAAAATATAGCACTCGTTAACTTGAATAGATCCCAGAGAGAGGTGACTAGTCGGGTC
>SNQN01005324.1:21260-45270 GCA_008642245.1 Bassia scoparia | reverse complement strand
CTCTACATGCATCTCCAATAATCCTAGCAAAAGCACCTAAAACCTACAAAAACAAACCCAAGAAGAGCAATAGCAAAATATAAAGTATAATAGCTCTAAAAAGGTTGAAACTATGGGAAAAGAAAGATGAAAACACACAAATTTAGCATAGAAATATGAGTATAAAATGGTGTTATCACTAAACCTGATCATGGATCAGGTCGGGTTYAGGCAGGGTTTGTGGTTGACTTTTTCGATCCTTTTCAGGTCGRCCTGAGTCTAGAATCGGGCCTACCACATCCTAACCAAAAGTCCGCCCATTAAGACCTATTTCGAGCTTTTCAGGCCAGTGCGTGCTTTTCGTGCCTGAAGTCCTTTTTGCTATATATCCCTCCTTTCCACTTTATTTCCTTTCTTGTCATTACTTCTTTGCCATCTCACCTATTTACTCATATATTCTAGACCATATCATGGGTCGAGTCGGGTTTGTGACTGATTTGGACCCTTTTCGATCTGAGCTTAGAATCGGGTCTAATCTCCCCCAACCTTAAATATGAGCAATTGCACCAATGGTATTTACTAATATACCCCTCCCTTTCCACTTTATTTGCTTCCTTGTCATTACTCCTTTGTCACCTCACCCTATTTACTCATATAGCTTTTACCTGATCATGGACCGGGTCGGGTTTGAGTGGGGTTTGTGGTTGATTTTGGGCCCTTTTCAGACCGCTCGGGGTTTAGAATCGGGCCTAAACATCCTGACCAAAGCCCGCCCATTAGGACCTATTTCGGGCTTTTTAGGCCTGCGCGGGCTTTTCGCACCTGAAGTCCTTGCTATAAAACATGGAATTTGTTATATTTTTGCTCTAAAATGGAACTTATAAACAACAATAACAAAATTGCAACCACAACATTTGCTACTCCCTCCGTTTTTTTAATTTAGTTGTTTCACTTTCTATTTCGGGATGTTTTTAATTAGTTGTTAATTACAAACCAATCTAAAAATAAATTTCTTACTTTTTACCTACTTTATTTACTCTAACATTAATKAATTACTCCTTTCAAAGGTCAACTTTCATTAATTTACCCAATTTAATCACCTAAAATTACTTTTTTTCCAAAAAAATTTAGGGAAATTCCCAATGGTAATGATGAGTTTTGGCAGAATCCCAATGGTAATGACATGCTTTTTTTTAATCCCAATGTAATGATTGTATTTTAAATTTCATCTCACCGTGATTACATGGGGATTTTTTCGTAAAAGTAGGAGGCTATTATGCTTAGGAATTTGTCCAACAACCTTATTTAGGTTCGGGCCACTGTTTGTCCCTTGTGTCGAGAATTTGAGGTCAAATTAAAGAAAAATTGACCAGATCAATCTCCACTACATACGGGGTTGTTTAATTTCAGCATCGATAGAGTTCGAAAAATACTCATTTAATGCTTTCGGGTCACTTTATCTTTATAATTAAATTTGAGGCGAGTTCGTAAAAACATGATCGGCATCAATCTCTATTAACAACCTACTAATAGAAAAATTACCCTTATAATCACGGTT
This sequence comes from Bassia scoparia, assembly GCA_008642245.1. Lineage (NCBI taxonomy): Eukaryota > Viridiplantae > Streptophyta > Magnoliopsida > Caryophyllales > Amaranthaceae > Bassia > Bassia scoparia. The sequence continues at coordinate 43,733 of SNQN01005324.1, read as the reverse complement.
GGAATGAAATTAACTTCATAACTCACTGGGATTAAAAAAAAACAACATCACTACCGTACCATGTGGTTCGCCTCAAAACTATCATTACCATTGGGAATTCCCAAAATTTATTCATACATTTCTTTTTACTAACGTAGCTAACTTTTTTATAAATTTACCCATTTATTTTATGCACTCAATCACTCTTAAAACTATTGTGTCAAATTGATTGGACATCTAAAAAAAACGAAGGATATAAACAAGCGAACATTGAACTTGTTAAGTTCTCAACACTATTAGTCATAAATTTCTAAAGTAGCACAACCACAATACATTAAATTGTATTACAAACACACTAAATATTCAACACTTCAACCCAACAAACAAGTCTTAAATACTCAAAGTCTTTGAATTACAATAGTAAATCTCCACAACCATTAATATGAGCATTGCACCAATGATATTTAAATATACCCCTCCCTTCCACTTTATGTGCTTCTGCATAACTCATTTGCACCATCACTATTTACTCCATATAATAGACTTAATCATGATGACAGGGTTTGTGCTGATTTGACCTTCGGGTCGGGTCGGCCTAGCATCCCGCGTAAACATCCTTGACCAAAAGGCCCCATTAACCTATGTCAGGCTTTTCGAGCCGGTGCGACTTTTTGCGTCTGAATCCTTTTGCTATACACATGAGATTGTTGTATTTTGCTCTATTATGGAACCGATTAACCCACATAACACAATTTGCAACCACATTTTGCTACAACAAGGGAATCGTGAACTTATTAATATCTCAACTATTAAGTCTAATTTATAAAAGTAGCCAACACAATACCTATATATATTGTTCAATAGTACAACACACATAAACTATTCAAACATTCAAACCCAAAACTACAGTCAATACTCAAAGTCTTATTATTACAATAGTAAAGTCTATTTGAAATTGAAATGAATTTAATCAATAACTTACAATGCATTCTTCTCAGTCATCCTTTTCTCATTCATTTCTTGAAATCAATAAGGACCGACTTTCAACATTGAAAATTAGAATAAATATATAAGTCACAGATATAAACCAATCACAGTTATAAACAATAAATAAAACATACAAACTTAACACAAAATGAAAAGATGTCTACTGTACTCGTTTCTACTAATTCCCAAAAATTCATTTATACAATTTACATGCCTTTAACTTTTCTCCTATCACGTTTGCATTATCATATACATATTGTAATCTTATCATTTAATGTATATAATCACAATTTGAATTAGAAGCTAACTCAAAACCATTAAAAGTAAATGGCGTAGTTGTAGTTTAAGCCACAGTACAACTGACAAATGAAGTAATTATTTAATGTTGTATTAAAATCACCTTATTTCTAATAAATTGCTGGAAACAACAAAATAGAGTATTGAATCACATTTGTATTCGATTTTACTGCAACAATATCTTGCGTGCTCAGAACATAAATATGAGCAACCTGCACCAAATGGTCTTTACATACACCCTTCCATTTCCAATTATTTCCTTTCTTTGTCATTTATCCTTTGCCCACCTCATGTTACTCATTATAAGCCCTACATTGATCATGGGTCGGCCCAATGTGTCTGATTTTGACCTTTCGGGTCGGCCTAAATTTTCCCCTGATAGTGCCAAATGTCCATTTAGGCCTATTTCTTCCTTTTTGGCCTTTATCTGTTGTTTTCGATGACCATTCACTAACCCTTTTGGTTAGATTTCCACTTTGTGTATTTGAAAGCTTTGTGGTTTTTTATAGGTTTTTCTTTAGTTTTCTCTTCTTTGCTTATATTTTACACCTCAATTGCAAGCTTTGTGATAATTTTAAAGTACCTAGTTGGCACATGTTGTTTTTAAGCTTTTCCTACTTTGTTGGTCTTGATTTGTTGGTTCTTTGGTAGCCTTAACGACTTGAACGTTTGCTCTAACATTTCTTCGAGCACATTCTTTTTTGTATACTTGATTTGATGAAACTTTTTGAATTGGAAAGTAGACCTGAGAGCTTATCCAGGTATATACGCTTGCATTTCGATAACGAGCCAAGAAGTTCTGTCGTTCAAAGTGGTAGTTCAGCCGAAGTTGCGCGACGGTCAAGTGTTGCCCGCGCGTGATGGCACGCGCCTGCAGGGTATACCCTCACTTCCAGAATTACTTTTAGCGCGGACGCACCTCCGTGGGTCTCGCACGCACGTCCGCACGCGCCTCTTGCCGCGCGTGTTGCACGCGCCTGCACAAAATCCTTCCATTCTAGAATCATTTTAGGCGCATATGCGCGTCCCAGCCGTCTCACGCTCCCCCGCATGCGCCTCCCTTGCTCGCAGCCTGCAGCTCTTTTTCCAGTAGCATTTTAGGCGCGACGCGCGTCTCTGGGTCCACACCACGGCCCCCGCACGCGCGTGCCACCCTTGCATACGCAGTCCGCACGGAGTCCACACTGCCTACGTATGCAGCCCTAGACGTGCTTTTGACCTGCTGACTTACTTGGAGGAGGCTTTGAAGCACATGTCTAAATTAGTAATGGCAAACTTGTAATTATGAGAGCTTGTATTTTGGGCTTTGTATATATAGTTGAGGAGAGAGAAACTAAGGGAGAGTAGAGTAGAGATTAGTTTTAGCAACATTTTAGTGTAATTTTCAGATTTCTTTTGCTTTCTTCTTCTTCTTTTTCTTCCTTTAATCTCCATTAAAGAGTAACGTCAAGTTTTCGTCAATTTTGCCCTAGAATCTTCATTTCTTGCTCAAATCTTACAATCTTTATATGCTTTTGACCTAGAATTTCGAGGTAATTCCATTTCTTTGCTTAGATTTCAGTTTTCTTGTTGTTTGCTATTAGTTTTGCTTGATTTTCGTTTTTGTAACTTTTTGTGGGTATTGTTAATGCTTTTGCTTTTGAGTTCTTTTGTAACTAGATTGTTTTTCTAATTGTGTTTGTGAAGGTTGTTGTAGTTTTGCTTGATTTGGAGTAGTATTGAGTAGTTTCGTTGATACCTTTTTGTTGATACAATTCCTTGCTTTAATGGCTTCTTATTCATGGTTTTCCTTTGTTTTTCTTGTTATTCAACTTGTAAGCATGTTGTGTGAGTAGTTTAGCAACTTAGGAGTGCTAGAAGTCCCTTTTATAATCATTTCAATGCCAAGATGATGTAAATTGTTCTCTCCAATCACCATATTTGCCTWGAATTGTGATTTCTCAAACCTTATTGCTTTGGATTTGGCCACCCATTGTTTTTTTGGGTAAGAGGTGCTTGATTCAACCCTTTGCAAGGGGTTGTGAGGATTGACTTGGGCATTGGTTTGATTCTTGATTGTTCAATTCTATTAAGAGCTTGAGGGGATTTGAGTTTGAACTTGAATTGAGAGGGTTAGTTGACTTGGGAAATGATATTAATCAAATTTCCAAACCATGAATGCAATGACCCTTTTTGATGGAGAAGAACACACACTTTGATTGGCATTATCCTTTACAATAGAAGGTGACAACTAGTATCTCCTAGGTGTTTTAGAATATTTGTTTTTCCAAAGATATTTTCAAGTGTTTCCATTAGCTAGTTTTCAATCAAAATTCCCTTTTCAAAGTTTGATTGCTTGCCAAGTTAGTTAAGTTCGGATTTAAACTCCTTTGATTCCTTCTCCGTGGATCGACCCCTTACTTGCTACTATACTTGTGTATAGCTAGTAGTATCGGTTTATAAATTTCATTTGAGAGTGTCCCGATTTGGCTTTCTACTCAAGGACCCTAGGCGAGCACCCCTTCACCCCCAACCATAAATAATATGAGAGATTGCACCAATGGTATTTATCAATATACCCCTCCCTTTCCACTTTATTTAATTTGCTTCCTTGTCATTACTCTTTTGCCACCTTACCTATTTACTCATATAGCCTAGACTTGTTCATGGGCCAAGCCGGGTTCGGGCAGGGTATGTGGCTGATTTGGGACCCTTTTGGGGCCAATTCGGGCCTAGAATCGGGCCTAAACATCTAGACCAAAAGCCCACCCATGAGGGCCTATTTCGGGCGTTTCACTATGTGTCCTTGATTGTGCTAATATGTGATGTGGTTGCGTGAGATAATTTATCAACAAACTATCGGCAAACACAAGTGATGTTCTAATTATTTTATTGTGGAAGATTTAATTGAATAACTAATAAAAACTGTTGGATAAAAACCTTGATAGCCTCAACTACAAGGGGTTTCACTCGGCCTCAACCTTATGAGAAGTGGACGCACCACAATAGCAACGCTACTTGATTAACTCAAAACACAAAACTTAACTTTATTAACTGATTCATCCCATATTTATAGTACAAAACGAATCTGAAAATAAACTACCTAGGATAAGATATTAAATCATATCCATGTAACAACTAAATATATCTATCTATGAAATAACTAATTGTATCCTAACAAACTAAAATATCTTAACTAGTCTAACAAACAAGAATTATCCTAACAAACTAAAATATTTATATCTAATATCAAAATAATATCCTAACAACCTAACAAACTCCTAATTTTATCAATCACGTGTAGCTTTCGGACTGACGTATCTCAATCTTGCGATTAATAGACGACTCAAAAATAAAATGAAATAATATTAAATAAATTATACTGATGCTATTGAAAACGCATCAATATGTTACATTATGAGTTTGTAAGGACTAAGGTCATCCCTAACAACCCAAGTTGGGTGCCTAGACATCAAAGGCCCAAAGTTGAGAAGGAATCAAGGAGGGGATTAGTTAACCTTTCTCGTTTACCTTTTACTATATCGGTCTTAAGTAGGCTATGTAAACCCTAAGTGGTCCAACTAAACAACAAGGTTTAGAAGGTCTCTGTTGCCGATGTAGGAGACCAAGGGGCAGATTCTATACAGAGGGATGATGAAACAACCAAAGATAAAGAGAATGAAGATGAATTTGCTCTAGCCAAAGAGAAGAGAAGAGTTAGAAAAAAGGCTAGGTTGATCTGGCAAGCAACTGCTAGCCAACTACAAGCAAATGCAGTTCACGCATATAAAAGTTTGTGTAAGAAACAAGGTACAATTGTTGTTTTTTATTTCGTTACGAAGGGAGTAGGATAAGATAAAAAAAAGATTTCCCATAACTCTTAAAAGTGGGTGTTTTGATTTTGCCCAATTTTCAATTACGAAAATGCCCTATGTTGTTTGTCTTCTTACAATATATATGCTTTTATTTGCATTTGGGGGGGGGGGGGGACAACCGTTTATTGCATGTTGTCCACATGGACAAGCCTTCAATTCATCGATCAACAGCCTTCAATTCATCACATTTTCCCTCCACCTAACTTACCGCACAATTTTGTGCTACTTGCGTCACTCACGACAAGAATGATTAACTCAACAAGAATGATTTACACTGCTTTTTAGCATCCTTCTTTAGCTCGATTGTATTGGCCATTGGTGGTATTTGCGAGCCAGAGGGGAGCCCAGATTCGGCTTTGTTTCAGCATCTCCTTCGTCAAGAGCGGCGCTGCGAACCAAGACCACCACCCTGGATCGTCACGATGGGCTGGTGTATCGTGTATGCATGTTTAGGGTTAGGCGTGTGCGGTGGGATTCCTCGTGGAGCGAGGTAGGTTGTCTTTGTTTGGTGGTTTCACTGTTGTTATTGAGGTTATATTGTTTGCGGGGGTGGGGTAGCTGGTTTGATATAATCTTCTTCTACTTGATCTTTACTTCTCCGAAGGCTTTGATTCAGCTTACACAATGTCGATTCCTCCGTGTTTTGTGTTGTGCGGAGATCGATGAATTGAAGAAGAGCACTGCTCAGTTTTGTGTGGTCTTGCTGGATTGACGAGCATCGAACATGGTTGTGGCGTGAGGTTAGTGTTTGGTTGCTTGTTTGTTTTGTTGGTGTGGTTTCGATTGTTGGTTTTGATTATAAGAATTTAAGCCAAATATACATGTGTTCCACGTTGTATATTAACTTTTTCAACAGCTCCTGACATTCTTTAAATGGCATTTGCCCCTCGCAAGATTGATACCAATGAGGATGAAGTCAGGAATGTTATATATTACCTTAAATTGCACTATTACCTTAAATTGCAATAAACTTAGAGAGGTTGTTCCCAAAATAGTGAAAATACCCATTATGATAATTGATTCTCAGTAAAGAAAGCATGTACAACAAAACATGTTAATCTAACCACATCTACCACCATGATATTCTGGTGTTGATCCCATTTTATTAACTACAAAATCAACTCCATAGAGGATAGCAAACCTCATACCTACACATCATATAGTAGTCATGTGATTTGTTAAAAACAGATGAAGTATTTAGGTTTTTGCCTAATTTTCAATCGTATGATTTGTGAAAAACAGATGAAGTATATAGGATTTTAGCTTTTACAAAACGTAGATGTTTTGATTTTGCCCAATTTTCAATTACGAAAATTCCCTATGTTGTTTGTCTTCTTACAATATTCCATTAATGCTCTTCTTACAATATATATGCTTTTATTTGCATTTTTTTTACCCTTTATTGCATGTTGTCCATGTAGGAAAAGCCTTCAATTCATCGATCAACAACCTTCAATTCATCACCTTTTCCCTCCGCCTAACTTACCACGCGGTTTTGTGCTACTTGCGTCACTCACGGCAAGAATGATTAACTCAACAAGAATGATTTACACTGCTTTTCAGCATCCTTCTTTAGCTCAATTGTATTGGCCATTGGTGGTATTTACGAGCCAGAAGGGAGCCCAGATTCGACATTACTGCAAACCAGGGCACCCACCTGGTTCCTTCGTGCTGGGTGGCTGACTTTTGGATTTTGAGGTGGGATGTGTTTCTTGTGTGGTGGAATCGGCTATAATCTTAGGTGAGTGTGGTTGAGCGTAGGTAATTAGTTTTATTTAGGGAGGCTATTGTAATTTATAGTTGCAGTAAATGACTTCATCATTATAAGTCATATATAAGATGCATCTTAAATTCACAAAACTTCCAATAAAATTTTGATGATAATCTTTGCATTAATAGTTATAGTTATTTTTTGTTTTGGTGTTTTTTCAGGGAAAAATGGCAGGACAAGATGAATTGGGATTTTATGGTGAGCAATTTGAGGAGGGAAACAACATTGGTTCAGCAATTGGGAAGGAGAAGGAAGATTCTGGAAGTGACCACTATGACAGTGTCTCAGTTGAGGATGTTCCTGAAGGAGAAGCTCAAACTTCTGGCACTAAAGGAAAGAGGAGAAAGAGGTACAACAAGCACACCCCTCGGCAAATTCAAGAACTTGAGAGGTAAGTTTGAATTCATTTATTGTATTTTTTAAAGAATTTGAGTGGGATTTTGTAGTTGTTTTATACAGTAGTACTACATTATTATTATTATTATTATTATTATTATTATTATTATTATTATTATTATTATTATTATTATTATTATTATTATTATTATTATTATTATTATTATTATTATTATTATTATTATTATTATTATTATTATTATTATTATCATATTGAATCAAATAATTGTGATGAGCAAGTATAGACTAATACTACAACAACATTGGATATGCTTGGAATGTTTAACTTAGCATATTTGTCTTCTGCTTTTAAAACGGCTTATGTCAGTCTCATTTTGATCACAAAGTTCATTCAGTATTATATTCGCGAATATTTGTTTGACTACTATTGTTCAGTAACTAATATTTGTGATTTCGTGCTGCCTTCTACGTATGCATTGTTGTAATTGGTATTAAATTAGTGCTTAATCTCATGAGACATAGAGGTTGCTTACGACAAATCGAACCAAATATCGTGCATATGATTGATTCCTTTCTCCTACCATATTGATGACGTATGACCAATTTAAAGTAATAAAATTCACTTGTGATATCATGTAGACTTGTGAACTTCATCAAATCAATAAATTTGATAGGGGTTTAATTAGTACTGTAGTTGTATTACGTGTTTGGAATTAGAGACTAATTATTGTCTTGATGCCAATATTGTTGCTAATGTGTCAATAGTGAGGCTGATGTGATTATTTGAGAGCATGTGTGAACTCTGTAATTATATTTGGAATTTCCTAAATGATTAGTCGATGGAGATTATTGTTAGTCCCTTGCGTTGTTGGCTATTTTGCTGTGCTGAATTGAATTTGATATTTATTGTAATCCCCCGTAATTTTCAAATATTTTAAATATATTTTCTTATAATTATATACAATTCATATTAAAAAAAAGATATATATTTTATCTGAATGCTATTATTTTCGTTTAAATTATACTTTATTATAGAAAACATATATATTTTATCTAAATTAATTATTTTTGTTCAAATTATATTATGATAGAAAATCTATCTTTACCTCCTTTATCCAAAATAAAATAAATAAGATATTTCAATCTAGCTTAGCGAAATACTTAAGTCAGTTAAGGCTTTCATTCTTTTCCCTTATTATTTTCACACGCCACTTTTATTTCAAAAAAAAAGAAAGAAAAAGAAAAGCGTGAGAGAGGGAGAAATAGAGGAAGCCGTGCGTTGTTGCTGTTGCTTGCAATTGCGTTGCCGCCGCCGGCTGCTGCCGTCGACCACCGCCGCCGCCGCCGCCATCGGTCCTCTCTCCTCCTCTTCTTGCTTTCTTTCTTTTCCCTTTTGCTAATTCATGTTTTGATTATTGATTAAACCTTGAAGTTTTTTTTATAATCAAATTGTTTATACTAATAATTTTGAGTATAATCTGCTACAAATTACAAAGTTTATGAGTTTTGGTTATATTGATTTTAATTGGTAATTTTCAGATTTATTGAATTGCAAAATTAGGGTTTTAATTGGGGTTTTTCACGTTTTGGTTAATCTGTCATTTTTACTATTCGATTTTTATTTATTTTTCTTCTTTTCAATAATTACAAAAATTTTGTCGAGTAATCTTCATACTGATACCACCTTGTGTAAAAGTTTCGGAATTTTCTAAGCAAGTGTAGTATTTTAAAAAAAATCGTTTTTGAATTGACAGATTTCGGGTTTCAGATTCGATTTTTGATTTTTCCTGATTTTTTTATCAATAATTTACGAAATTTTGCGTGAATATTCTATATACACTAAGAGACTTTGTGTAAAATTTTCAGAATTTACGAATCTGATTTTCTATTTTAATAGATTCGTTTTCAAACTGACTGTTTTCCGTGTTGCTGACTCGGTATTTGATTTTTATTTATTTTTATATTAGTCTATAATTTACGAAAATTGGTGCGGATGTTCTATATACAGTAATACACCTTGTGTGAAATTTTCGTAGAGTTTTAGTATTTTAATAAATTATTACATGAGATTGACAATTTTTGATTACAAAATATGTTTTGTTATTAAAATTAATCAAAAATATTTGGCACGAAAATATATGTTAATTGTGAGATTTTCAGAGTTATTATGCATATTCAAAGTAATTTTCAACCATTGAAAAATATGGCTTTTAAGGTTTTTTTTAAAAAAAACATAAATGAATGATTTATTATATGAGCATTGAAATTAATCTTTAAAACATGTTCGAGGTTGATTTCTAAAGGTTTTTGTGGGGTTTCAAGGGAATATATATTGCTGTAATTTTGTGTTAGGAATCAATAATAATTGATTTCTATTTGGTTGTAGAAGGAAATTCTATTGTTGAAGTGAAAAATAAATAGCTGGATTGTATTCTTTTCAAGGTACGTACTACTTGAGGAACCCTTGATCTTAATGGTTGTTTGAGGATGTTTTGAGAACTTAGTGGCATGAATAGGAAACGTCCATGGAATTGGCTGGTAGCCACGAATGAGTTATTTGTTTGTGTCATAGTCTTTGCTTGTGGAAATTGAGGAGTATGGTGGAAATTGGTTTGTTCATGAGGTTTGTTATGAAGGTTGTTAATTAGTCATTTGTCTTTAATTAATTGTTTTGGTCTATTGAGGAATTAAGTGGAGTCAAGTATAACTTGTTCCATGAGGTAATTTATAATACAAGGATGAATTAAGTGGGGTCAAGTTTAACTTACTCCATGAGGTGATTTATTACTCGTTCATGACATGATGTATGAATTGATCAAAGGGAAGTATTCAAGTCTTAAGGACGAGGTTAGTTGGCTTGTCCAACAGGTTTATTAATTAAAGGAATGTCTTTTTGTTAAGAATAATTGATATGTGTTTTGTAGTCTTGTTTGGAAGTTGGTAAATAATTAACAGTTAAATACTAAAATATGAATGAGCAATAAAACTCTGGATTTGTGCACGTCTAGAGTATTGAAAATCAGGGGTTGGGGGTGATTTCATTCGCAACGAGTCTAGAGTCGTTTGATCAACGTGTCTCTTTTCTATTATTTTTATAAAGGATTTTATCCAAAATACGGTTAGTTGAGATCTCATCTAGCTATGGTGACGGAGTCGCGTCCGTTCGCCATCTAGTTTATTGAACTTTTTGATGCCTTTCGACGGGGAGGCATGGGGGATTGAACTGTGGCACCTTGTGTGTCTGGTTTGAATTGTGGCACCTAGTGTGTCTGGTTGAATTGTGGCACCTAGTGTGTCTAGATTGAGGACAACCTTGTCTGTTGCTCAAATAGTAACAAAAGTAATAAAATATATTGAGTCATGTATTGGAGTCGAGTAAGCTATTCTGCAAGTACAATCTAGTTAACAGGAGCAGTTGAGGATTTTGGGATCGTGTTATATTGGAGCAACTATTTGTAATATGTAGTTGATGGTTTGGTCTGAGTTTGGGATCAGCTGTATATGTATAATGTTGTTAAGTGGTTATGTATAATGTTGTTAAGTGGTTATGAACACTACAGTTGGGTTTTCTTTTATTTCTAAGCAGGTGTCGTAACTTGGTATGTCCAGTTTTTAGGGGAGTTGATGTCCGTTTGTTTTCTGGTTTCGTGATTTGTACGTACTCAGCCTTGTTGATTGTGTGTTTTTGTGTTTGCATGTGTTGTCCACATTTTCTTCTTTTGGTGGACCTGTGATGATCCTTATTTCACTTGGAAATTACGGGGAGCAGATTTTTCACAGGATTTACAATAAAGTGACTAGCCTTGGATGGATGGTTCCAGTGGAGAGCCGATTGTACTTTAATAATTTATGCCCGCATCGTAAACCTTATAGAACGATTTGATATTTCGAGTTTATTATGTTTAAAAAGGGATTTTACCTTTATTTGCGAATAAGGGCCTTAATGGTTCCAACTTGTCAAATGAATTTTTACATTTCAGATTTTTAACACTTTGGTTTGAAATATTTTCTATCTTTGATTTCCGCTGCAAAATATCATTTTAGCCTAAACGTTTTAACACGTGGCAGTGGCATGCCAATAGTTCTCCGTATTTTCGGCTTAAAATTTCACAGGCAAAGTGGAGAATTATAAGGGTGTTACATTTATGGGTTGATTGAACTGCATGCTGTAGGTGTTGGAGAGAACCATAAATGAGGTGCAAAGTTTTGGGTTCCAGGGCAAAGGATGGATAGGCTGTGTGTGCCCAGGTGTGATTGGTAYTACTTGCTGGTCTGCTCGTAGTTCGATCTAATAGTTGTTCTRCTTATGGTTGTTTATGTCTATTAGTACCTGGCTTGTAGGGTTTTAAATAATGTGTAAGGTGTTTTGTATCTCCTTGACTCATTAGATGAGTTACCACTGTTTGGTCAATGTATGTATTTTCTATGATGCTATGTATGATTAAAAGTGGAGTCTTACAACCGGTGTATGGCTGATCCCATTCAGATTACATTATTCGAGTTAGTTGTCTTTGGGAATTATTCTAGAAACCTGTTGTTGCTTGTTTGTTCAGAACACAAGTGTGTATGTAGGTGCTCAAATGTTTAAKAACATGTTTATTTGTCCGGTGATTGTGCACAAAATCCTTTTGTTAAAGAGGGGAGAGAAAGCAAAGAGGAATGAGTTAGGGAGTGGGAGTATTTTAGTTCTAATAATTACACGTGTCGTAAAGTATTAAAACTTGAATCTTCGGGCATGAACTTTTGGTTGTGGAAATTAACCTTCATTTGGCCTATGATATAAATTCTTTTGCTGCAAGTGCCTCACTATACTCACAACTACAATTTGTTTTCCTTATTTCTTGTTTGTCATTCTCACTTTTCTCTTTTTTAGTAAATCAAAATGATCTTTCTTTTTTTGATAAGTTTACATTTGTCTGTCGTAATTTATTTGCATCATCGTGTCAAATTTCCATAAGCCATATTAAATAATGTTGTATGTCAATTTTTCGTTGTTTATGTGTGTTACAAAACAGGTGATTAATCTTGTTTTCTTGTGCATTTTTTGCGGTATTGTGCTCTTGTCGAGTAGGTATGAATTAAAGGCTCCGACAACTTCAACTTGCTTATTAAGGCTATTCCTCCTTTGTCTAAGTGTATGATAAGTGGACTTATTTGTGTTTGTCATTTCCATTACTGTATTAAATAATAGCTCATGAGTGGCGCATACTCTTTGGTGAAAGCTAACTATTCATAAGTTGAATTATGCAGTGAAATTGGACATTTCAATAGACGACTAAAGTAGTATATTTTTTCAAAGTGTCCCACTAGTATCATATAATATGAAGTTTATATTAATGTATGATACTCTTTTAAAATTTGGCCATTTTCTTTTTAAATATAAATTAAACCATATTACTACATAAAAAATAAGTAACTACAACAAAAACATGTATAAGATTTCACTTAAAAATAAATCAGAAAATATAAATTTCAAATAAAAAACAGAAATTTTTTATCTAAAAAATAAAATAAAAACCTAAAAACTAAACAACTATTTTAGCAGAAACTGTTCACCGTCATAAGCGTGCATTATTTCTTTATCTTTCTTATCACTAATCAAAATATTTGTTATTTTTATTTATATAATTACTATTTTTTTGAAATTCTATATGGTGGCCTCCGAGATTTTGCCAAATTCATACGGGAACAATTAAATTTTTCAATTCTACGCTAGTGGGCTCTACTACGTTTTGTAAATTATACGTAGTGGTCTTGAGGTTTCATTTTTCCATATGGTGACAAACTACCTATAAAATCAACTTTAATCATCACACTTCAAATCCAACTCTCACAAGCCAACCTACCTAACCACCACCCACAACCAACCATCCTCCAGCCAACTCCAAACCACCATACAACTCACCACCTAACAAGAACATATCACATAGGTGCTAACAACGTCACCAAAACCATAACCAAGAGATCCCAACAAAGCTCACTCCAAACCACTCACATGCGAACCAATACGAATTGCGAACCAAAACGCAGCCACACAAATTCAAATTCCACCTGTCTCCGCTGTGTGCACGCCATCTACCATTGCTTACTCCATTGTTCCATATTTTCTCACATGGTGATTTTCTTCAATCACCATAGCAATCCATAGTGCACTTCACTAGCTGACAATACTATCGTCTCTATATCATTAAAATTCAATAGTCTAATCATCAACATGTGCTCTTTACTTACAAATTCAATGGCGATGGTGTACGCTAGTCTGATTTTCGATCCCAGATTTAGGATTTTTCCGAGTTGAAGGTTGACGAGAGTAGTCGGAGGAAGTTTGAACCAATGACTTTGGTGTGTGGGATTGAGGGGGTTTTGTGGAAAGAGGAGAGAAGAAATTATGGTGTAGATTATATTGAGGTTGCGACGGGTGGCGAGTTTGGACGTCAAAGGATGGGGTTGGAGGAGGGTGTGTTGCTGGCTGCGTTGGTGGGGAATGATTGGCTGGTTGTTGTTGGTGGGGTGGTGCTGTGAAGTTGGAGTGTAGATAATTTGCGTGGCTGTACTAGGTGAAGAGTCTGAGTTGGGATGAGTGATTAAGGTTTCGGTTGGTTTTCTTCGTATGGAAAAAGGGTTATGAAACCTCGAGGCCACTAATGGCATAAAAACCAATGTATTACATTTTAAAAGTTATATTTCAAACTCAGAGGCCCACTTACGTAGGCATTGAAAAATTTAGTTGCACCCATGCTATTATCTAACTTATTTTTGACATATGTCATTGCGAAAACACTCTTCTACACATTGCCGTAGCAACGGGAGTGTGGATTTTGGCAAGAACCTACTCCGTGTTGTGTTTATGTATTATAGATACTTTTCACCATTTCATTTGTCCAGCTTTTTTATACAAATGTATCAGGTTCCACTGCTTATGGGTAGAAAAATGCTCCGAATTCCGAATATGCCAGTCTTTCTTTGTGGGTGGTTTTATCTGGAACAAGGTTTTCATTCCAGTCCCTCGGAAACGGAATTATTGGTATGCAATTGATACGGGTGATCGAATCAAACGGGTTTTTCCATTGAAACCATCATTAGTGTTCTTCTCAATTCACACTAACATTCCTGAAAATCATTGGAATTTATATAATTATTTTTCAGTACTACTAATTCCAATTAATGAAATTGTATTTAAATCATTTTTTTATATTTTACTATTTTATTTTTAATTTACTATATTTATTACTCACTAAATCTACTTAGAACGAAATTATTATTTTTATATTTTCGCTAGATTTAATTTTAATGATTTCCCTCCGTTATAATCAGTAAAGTATAAAATCGAGGGGGACATATTCATCAATAGTAACAATCTTCTAAATTTCCGTGAATATAACAGAAGAATAATAGTATTAGAGGATCTTATAGAATAACTATTTAATAAGTAGTTTATTAAAATCTATTTTTAAATTTTCTTCTAATATATAAATTATAATAAATATCTTAACATATCAGATTGTTTATCGATGACAAACGTGTAAAGTAGAAGCGGTAAGGAGTTTAGTGGCCAAGACAATATACATACCATTAATTAATTAATATTAATTATTTACACTAAACTTCAAGCTCATTCAGCCAACTTCAGTTCACTTCCATTTTGGTAACCATTCTTGCAGATTCATTACTTCACGTTTCCAATTCTATCAACCAACTTCAGTATGAACAGACAATTACACAAAGGCATTGAGCCTTAGTTAAAGATCAGTGATCGTTGAGGTGAAGGGTGGGTAAGATAAGGGTAATTTGAGAGAATGTTATGTAAAATACGAACGGATACAAGTAACACTTAATAGTATATATTGCAAGCAACGCCCAACAACTTGATTTTTGTTTCTTTCTTATGTTTCTATCAAATACTTATAGTTTTGTTTACTCGTATTTTTTTATAATTTTTTTAGGGATATGTATTTGTTGAGTTATGACTTGTTCGATTTCTTTAGTGTTTCTTAAAAAGAGAATTAAGGCGAACAACGACAACAAACAAAATAAACTAACATATTTTCAGCTTGGTTACATGCCCGTCTTGCACTATTTTTCCTCTCCTAATTAACGATCAATCAAACATTTTCGCAATTTCATCCTCAAATGCTAATATTTTATGTACTTTTCATTCAATTGATTCATGCTTCATCTTGCAAATCTAGGGTTTAATAAATTGATCTGTTCCTATTATTTATTTCTTAATGAAAGTCAAATTACGTATCATCGTCATCTCATATGATTCCAAATTGTTAAATCAAGGGAATTAAATTTCTGGGAGATTCTTCGTGTTTGATCATGTACATTGTCATTTCGTCTAAATTATTGTTTTTTTTCTTCTTAATTGTTTTGATTCTATATCACCCGAATGTTTTTGATTTGTAGTTTCTATTTTAGTTTTTTGTTTTTGATGCAATGTTTTGGATTGACTTGAGTGAAATATTTCCTAATTGTTTGAATGATTTAGATGTTTTTTGTATTATGTTTATTAGCAATCTTGAGTAAGCTAATAGCAGTCTCATAAAAAATGTTCTTATGTTCAAAGTAATGAACTTTGAAACGTGAAGAGCTTTCAAGATGAGAATGTGAAATTAATTTATGAGCTGCAATCGTAGATAATTAAGGTGATAAATTACTGTGAAGAAGGGAGAAATACGAAGGTTTATTATCGAATTCTATGCTAGCAATAAATCACACATGGAAATTTGTGAGATGGTGACTTCAATTTTTAGCTGAGTAGTTTAGCAATTTTGGTGTTCTAGTTAAAATATTGACCTCGTTCTAATAAGATTGTGGTTTGGGGCGCTATAATATTTTTTTTGGCTCGTACCGCTACGATTACGTTGAGAATTWTGGGCTTTTGTCAATGTGATTGATGACACAAAGTTGTATACTATGCAGTCACCGAATTTTGATTGGGATATCCTGAGTTGTTCATTCCCCCTACTTAAATATACCATATGCCATTGTGATATATGATTAATTAATGATGATTATGGGTAATATTACAGAGAAAGTGATGTGATACTATAAAAGCATTAAGCTATTCAAAAGGAAATAGCTCTTAGTGATAGTGCTYGAATATGTTATGATTTATTGCGTATATTTAACTGAAATTTGCTGCATATGTGTTTGCAGCACCCCCTTTCGCTGTGAAAAGGGATTGAATTATACTATTATAGTGATAAAGTAGTTGTCTGAGCTAAGAATCAATTCAGATGAAAATAATGATCAATGTTGATTTTTTTAGAGTGTAATCTCTTTGTCAAAGACGTAGGGAAGAATATTGGTAAATCAGGACATAAATAATATAAAAAAAATTTAACAAATGTAACTGTTTTGCTCATACTACGTTATTTATCTTATATTCTAGATTTTTATTACAGAAGGAAGAGTTTTCTGTATAGTGACATCACTATATAGTGATGATTTGTTTACTTATTGACTATGCAGACAGCAAATATCAGTTATGTGGTGGGAACTCTGGTTTGGGTGGAGGATCAAGAGGAAGCTTGGCTAGACGGAGAAGTAGTGGAAGTGAATGGAGAAGAACTTAAAATTACTTGTACAACAGGAAACACTGTGAGYTTCTTTYRCTCTGATTCTTGATGTTTGAATTACTGTACTAAGGGCATTTATTAACAAGGTGGAAAATAAAATTATTTATTAGTATCCTGGGATATGTAATTTTTAGCACAAGTATTACAACCTAAACGTGGTACTGACGTACTCTTTCAAAAGCTTGTCCTAAYCTCTTAGTCATGAACTCCATAACTGTCTAATCTCTCTGCTAAAACCTTTTGTGCTCCTAATTTCTACCCTTATGCCAACAGGTGGTTGCTAATGCATCAAGGGTACATCCAAAGGATCCTGAAGCACCTCCTTCTGGCGTTGAGGATATGACTAGACTGACCTATCTACATGAGCCAGGTGTTCTTGATAATCTAAGACGTCGTTATGATATCAACGAAATTTATGTGAGTGATAATTTATTTCTCCCTTTTCTATCTTTTTGCACATTCTCAATTCATGTGTTTGCATGTTCAAAACTTGGACATTTACCCATGTGCTGTCACACATGCATCATATTATTTGTGCATGTCTATCATGATTGTGCACAAACTTGTAACTATATTCTACTCAAACTTGTTACACTTTGTTACTTGAACTTGTTCATTAAACTGCATGGAAAATAAGTATATGGTCTCTGAATTACCTGTTATACTTTGATTGTCTATCTGTGGCTGGAGCAAACTGACAGATGGAATACACTAGCGATGATGCATTCCCTAATCCCTATTACTTTATATATCTGTATTTTTTTTAAATGTACAGGATGATGACAGAGTATAGAATTCATCTTCTATAGAAAAAAGGTTGACACGACTATATTTCTTTTCAGACATACACAGGTAATATATTGATAGCTGTGAACCCTTTCCAAAGGCTTCCTCACTTGTATGATAGGAATATGAAGGAGAAGTACAAAGGGGCAGCTTTAGGTGATCTTAGCCCACATCCCTTTGCAATTGCAGATTCTGCATACAGGTAACATTGTTTTTATGTGGTTTACTTTGACACTGCTTTCTGTTTGTTATCTGTGGGCCTTGGTGGTGATAATAAAATTTCATGACAGATTGATGGTACAGGAAGGAATAAGTCAGGCAATTTTGGTTAGCGGAGAGAGTGGAGCTGGAAAAACAGAAAGCACTAAAAGTCTTATGCAGTATCTTGCKTTTATGGGAGGAAGAGCTGATGCTGAGGGACGAACTGTGGAGCAGAAAGTATTAGAGGTGTGAGTGATAAGATAACTGGTTTTTCCAATATCATCTTTTTAATTTCTTCCCTACTCAGTCTTTATTATTTGGCAGTGAAATTGAGTAAGGAACAGGTTTTAGTGGATACTTATCTTTTTTTTATTTATTATTTTCTTTTACTTATCATTTGTTAGAACTGCTGGAAATCTCATCTATTAGTTCCAGTATTTGAATCTTGCAATGGCACTTTAACTTTTACTTCCTCCGTTAGTTCTAATTGCACCAGTTCCTATATCTGGAAGTTGCAATTTCTTGTACCATTTACTTTTAGGCAACAAATTCTATCTTTCTCCTGACACATTTCTCCTTTTTTTCCTTCTCTCTATCTCTCTCATCTCCTTAAAATCCATGTCCACGTCCAATGGTTCAACTAGTAAGAAAGGAAATATAACTTAATCTTCAAGGGAAGAAGGCTAAATTAGCACCTTGGCTAATGTTACAGAACACTGTATTTTCTCATTTTACTGAATTTCTCTCAAAGTTTGTTTTCATAGAACAACTCAGAGCATAGCATAAGGCTAAGATGGCAATCTCATAGCATTGGCTATGGTTTCATTAAGAAGGGACATAGGCACCATAAGTTTTGAGGGATCGGGGTCTCTTTCATGGGTTTYTGACAATACGCTACCTAATTGCTCCCTTGCATAATCGTTTTCTCCATTTGGGAAGATAATGAGTGTAAAATTGTAGCACGTTGTTTTGTTAGCATAGATGGTGCATTTGTTTATAAATAATTTGACGATTCTTTCAATTGAGGCTTTTCTCATGTTCTAGTAATTCAGATATTTACAGAGCCTAAGCCTATGGAAGTAGGGATGAGGTAGTGTCTCATGGCCACTTGAATGGCTAAAAGAGGTGCTTCTGATATTGTCCAAGGGATATAGTACTGACAGCATCGTATTGTTTTGTTTACTTCTAATAGGGATATGTAGTTTTTCCTTTCAACATCAATGAAAGTTAATGGACTGAGATTTCTGTCTTTCGATTCAAGCAAAGAAAGAAAAGAAGTATTAGTTCTCAGTGGATCTGGATAAGTTTTTTGTCTCTTTTTACTGATCACTTTTTCTTTCACCTGCAGGTCAATATCCCAGTCCAGAAAGCATATCGGTAATGCGTAAGACTGTGAGAAACAACAGAATCAAGTAGACACAAAAATTCTCTTGGGCTCCCTTTTTCTTTCTTCCTGCCTTAAGAATATGATATAGGAATAAGCAGTTTGTTAGTATTCTTGTCCAATCAAGTCTTACAACATTGTAAATGCTTGTCAGCAAGTGTATCGTTTGGATGGTAACGGCGTAGATTACATTTTGATCAAGGGGCAGAGAAATTTCAGGAAGCTGCCATCAGAACGTATTTGTTTTAGAAAGATCTTTCGGTTGGTCGAGAGGATGGTACTGATCCTGAAAGAGAAATTATCACTGCTTCTACATTTGTGGCATCTAGGCCGCCGGACAAGACCGGAGGGTATTAAACTAGATGCTAACAGTGTCAAAATATGTGATTCTTAGATATACGTTACTAGTGGGGTTTATCGCATGTAGATGCGTGTGCGTTAACTGAGATAGGATTGAGTCATTTATATAGGTGGAAGAAACAAACAAACATCTATTGATGATACAGATAGAACAAGTAACACAAAAACATTCGGAATTTGCAAGAAAGACATTATGCTGAAGTCACAAAAAAGTTTGTCCTGTTTACAAAAACAAATTCTATTAGAGGATTTTTTTTTTTTCTGCCAATGTTTCCAAACTCAGTTAATATCGCATTCTCTAGTACTTAGTTTGATTAATAAAAAATTTATTTCACTGTAATATTTTTAAGATTAAGTTTGTTCATAACCTTTAATGGAAGATTGCTCATGTTAAATATTAATGATATCCGAATTTTCAAATTATTCGGTTATGCATAATGTCAAATTTGTCAAAATGCCGCATCTGATCCGTATAGCCCTGGTAATTTAATGAAGGGTATACGTTGGTAATCTAATTGTGGACCCACCGCATGACGCCTCAACCTGAGTTAATATAACTATTGATTTAATTTACTCCCTTTGTACTCTATCATTGTGTGAATTTATTATTTGGTGGAAAAATCAGGATTAATGTATTATAATGTTAGCGGGGTCAACAATACAAAAATAGATTAGAGAGAATGTGTAAATTGGGAAAACTAAGGTAATTAGGTAAAGTGGAAAAAGTAAGGAAAGTGGTAGATCCAACCTTATTAAAATATAGTAAAAGAATGTCCCAAAATAGAATAAAAAAAATATTCACACATCGATAGAGTATGAAAAGAGCAATATGAATGTCAGAATGCTTATTTTTACAGAGAAAGTCTCTCTTGCCTAGTCACTTGGAAWCTTGGATCTCTTTGGAAGCAAACTAGTGATGCATAAGCTTATACAAAAGAAATGGTACAAGAAAGAAGGAAACTGCCAAATGGCTTGTAGAATTTAAAGTATAAACTAGAAAGACGAAGAAATGGAATTATCATCTTGTAACTTTGCACAGTAGATTATAGTCTCAATAACAAAACATMTGCATGCTGGTTCAAGTCCTGAATTCTTTCTTCAAACTGTTATCCAAGTCTTTTTAAATTCTTTCTAGCCTGTGCTATATACTTGCATGATTTCTTCGTTTCACTTTGCTTCAAGCTCTGTGTTGTTTCACAGAAAATAAATAACGCTTCTTCACTAATGATTTCTTAGGACATTAAAAAGTTGAAGTTGGACAGTCCAAGAAGTTTCCATTATCTCAATCAATCAAACTGTTACAAGGTTGATGTCATAGATGATGCAGAAGATTATATAACAACTAGAAGAGCCATGGATGTTGTTGGAATTGGTTCTTATGAGCAGGTAATATGAACATACGGGTGGCACATAGTCTAAAATACCTTTTTGTCTTATTATGCACGATAACTCTGCATTGACGCATCGTCTTATCTAAATAGGATTTGTTATATTCTATTTTCCTTGCTAGGATTCAATTTTTAGAGTTGTGGCTGCAATTCTCCATTTAGGTAATATTGAATTTGCAAAAGGAAGTGAACCAGACTCTTCTAAGCCTAAAGATGACAAATCTAGGTTTCATTTGAGAACAGCTGCTGAGCTATTTATGTGAGCAACTTCTTGCACTTGTGGATTATTCATCTTGTTTTTATTTGCTTTCATGATGTTGCTCACGTGCATATAAATATTGTGTTTAGGTGTGACGAGGAGGCCCTTGAGGATTCTCTTTGCAAACGTGTGATAGCTACTCGTGGTGAGTCGATTACAAAAAATTTGGATCCAAGTGCTGCTACTGTCAGTAGAGATGCCTTGGCTAAAATTGTATACTCAAGGTTATTTGATTGGTATGTTTTCAGATTTTAGAACTTATCAGGTTATAAAATGGCTTTTAAGCTGATTGCACTTGATTGAGTGTGACTAAGGTCTGTTCTCGTTTCCTTAGGCTTGTTAACAGGATAAATAGTTCGATTGGTCAAGATCCTGATTCAAAATATCTGATAGGGGTTTTGGATATATACGGTTTTGAGACATTCAAGACAAACAGGTGCTTAACTGGTACGCTTTTGCTTTTATTTTAAATTTAACATTATATATTACATGATACATCTCAGAAGTAATGATATGATGCATCATTACCTCTATGATTGACAAAATCATACAAATCAATTGTCAACCTCARGTGTAAGGAGGCGCGGACAATTGTACTAGCATTGAATGACTGGCCTATCTTTATTTCGGTTTAACTTTGTTAGAATATGAAATTTATCTTGATCATATGGTCTATAAAATATGTGCTGAGTATACTTTGTGCCTAAATTCTTAATTAAAGAAAAATGTTCTTGGATTTTACTCYCCTTATTTAAATGTTACATTACCCGTTTGTGAGGTTCATTTTATCCTTTGCAGCTTTGAGCAGTTCTGTATTAATTTAACAAATGAGAAGCTACAGCAGCATTTTAATCAGGTTTTATATTAATGAATTTTTTTTTTGAAATATTATGTTAATGAATTTCGAGCCCTTAAGATATCTCTACTTGATGACAAACATTGAAATTTACATATTTGCTTATTTATGTTACAATTGTTCCTGGCAGCATGTTTTTAAGATGGAACAAGAAGAATACACTAGAGAAGAAATTGATTGGAGTTACATAGAGTTTGTTGACAACCAGGATGTTCTTGATCTTATCGAGAAGGTTAGTATGCACTACTGCTCTCTTGTGTTGATTGGTTTTCACGAGATTGACCTATAAATTATTCCACAATGGTGAAGTAAAATGGACATTTGCTTAAATTCACATTAATAAAATGGTAAATAGATGTTGTCACCGATTATCTTATTCGGAGGGCCACAAGGCCATAGTAAGTTTTTTA
>SNQN01005323.1:32843-44660 GCA_008642245.1 Bassia scoparia | reverse complement strand
AAAGTCTTGGCATCAAGAGATGGGCAGACGTACTATTTTCTTGGATTGTCTCTAAGTAACATAATTACCAAGGAAATAACGGCAGAAGCTAAATTTGGAGAAAATAAAGCAGTTGTACTCTCTCCCTCTGAATTCAAACTTATGTCTGAGGAGAGTTATGGTTATGCAAACACTATAGATGTCTAGTAGGAAAGTTAAACTTTCTCACTTAATACTAGACCTGATCTCATTTTAGTTTCAAACTCTCAGTCATTTTTACTGAGCCAGAAATGCACACTTTCCAAGCTCTTCAAGATTTTGCTACATATGGTGCTAATCTAGTAATCAAGGGATTTGTCAAGGGTTCAATGATTCAACTTCAGGCTTCAGTGATAGTCTGATTGGCCGGGGTGCTGTCACACTAGCAATCCATCTCTGGTTATATATTGATGCTAGGGCGTCACCAATAGGTTGGAAGAGTAAGAAGCAGCAACAGTGTAATCTAGCCAGAGGCTTGAGTACAGGGCAAGTGCTAATGCAATCAGAAGTACATTGGTGGTTGAGATTATGAAGAAATGGGGATTTCAAAATGATTATAGCAGGCCACAGCTTGTTTTATAATCAAAGTGCTCTATACATTGCAACGAAATCAGTGTTCCAATGAACTACAAAACATTGAACTAGATTGGTCACTTAAGGGAAAAAAGTCTTTAGGGTTCATTTGACTTACACTTACTTGCTATACACAAGCTAGCAGATGTGCTTCACCCAAGCAGCACTTTCTACTCAATCAATTCCGGTTACAAGTTGGGAAATTGTGATCACGTCCCAAGCGTGAGGGGGGGTGTTGGTGCTTAGGTAAAAACAGCTACCTAACATTTTGTTAGTTATTAGAGCTATATTATTAGAGAATAGCTTTAGTTAGTTACAAGTAACATATATACAGAGACTTGTTTGTACTTGTCAAACATTCAGTGTCATTCAATACAATCAACATCAATGAAATGCCCTTTCTCTCTCAAATAAGATGATATCATTCCTACAGTAATACGCACTTTCGAATTTTTTGTTAATTAATGTAAGTTACACTTACTCGAATGTATATTTGCAAATTGTTATAGAATTATGTAATTACACACTTACTTGATTTTGATCTGTTTTGTTTATACTTTGATTTATTTGATAATTAAACACTTTCAATTGTTTGTTATTGTCCTAATTTATATTTCGGATGTTTAATGAGATTTACTTATTTTCGATTGCTAGAATTTCAAATTATTTGTTAATATATGATTAATATTATATATATTACATGGGTGATATTTGTAATTGTGTATTAATTGTGATACGTATTATCATCGTGGATTCATATCTATGTTAACTTATGATATAAATATGTTCGTACATTTGGGAGTATTTAAATACAGTGATTTCGTGAGTAGTAGTGGTGAATAGTGTTCACAAA
The DNA here is from genome assembly GCA_008642245.1 of Bassia scoparia. Taxonomy (NCBI): domain Eukaryota; kingdom Viridiplantae; phylum Streptophyta; class Magnoliopsida; order Caryophyllales; family Amaranthaceae; genus Bassia; species Bassia scoparia. The sequence continues at coordinate 43,216 of SNQN01005323.1, read as the reverse complement.
AAACATATAGGTACAGGGTTTATGATATATATTTTGGGATTGTTAATGTTCATTCTTATTTCTAATATAAATCCATATTTAGGCTTTAGACACAGATGTAGTGTTAGAATGTATCAGTTATCAAAAATAAGGATTATTTGTTATCGCTTTCATGTTTAATCAATTGGTTGGGACAATCATTTGTGTTTTCAATCCGTATGGGCGATATATTTGTGGATGTCATTTTGTGGTGTAAATTTGTTTGATTCTTGGAATTAATCAGTCTTAGGATGGATTCCCTACAGGTGTATATATATTGGTGGAAATGACACAACTGTCCTAATTATTTCGGTGGGAGCATTGCACGACCTAGGCTTATTCACTTTGGTTAAAAACTCAGGGGAGTGCACATTGAGTGACTAGACTATTTGGTGGTTAATCCATTTTGGGTGTGGATAGAATCCACATTCTTTTGGTGGGTACCCCATTAGGTGGTGGACTAGAATCACATTATTTGGTGGTTCTTCCTTCTTGGAAGGTGGACTTGAATCACATACTTGGGCGGTGGAACTTACCTCTAAAAATCTTAACAATGTTTGGTTGAGAACATATTGTTGTGTGATATATTGGTGGTACTGTGATGGATTATAGATAACATGAGACATATGTATAATTGTAATTGTTAGGGTTTTATTAATATATTGTTTACTGGTAGTGTTTTATACTCTCAGCTTAAATGCCGACGTTGTGTGTTTGGTATTTTCGTGTTGTGGTCGTCCAGTCTTTTTTCTTTTATGGTGGAGCTTGATGATGCTTATTTCATTCGGAAATCATGGGGAGTAGAAATGTACAGGTGTTAGGGAGAGAGTATCGATATTGAAGAAAAGATTAGTCTTGTAATGTTTGTTAGCTTTGGTTCAATTGTGTAATTAGACCGCTTAGAGTTGTATTGATTGAAGTTTTAAGCTTAGACTTCCTTGGGTCAGTGTGGCGGTATAATCCGATTGTAATGAAGTTCCTAAAGTTTGTTTTATTTTATTCTTTCAATTTATTTCTAATGGTAATCGGGGTGTTATAAAGCGTCCTCTTCAGTCAAAGATATTAAATTAACCTTTACAACAAAAATTATCCACAAATAACATAAAAATAAATTCATAAATAACAAAAAACATGCAGCTCTTAAAGCGAGATAACAGATTTAGACAACAAAAAATTATCATACCAAGATTTATACAAAAAATAATAAAGTTGTCGAGCAAATTCAGAAAGTAAAGGAGAGATGGATGGAATCGAGCTAGAATAAATGCTAGTTGACATTGATCTTTGGTTTTGTTAGGAAAAGATTGAAGATTTGAGATATGTGGAGGTTAAGAAGAAGATGAGGGAGACTGAGGGGCGAAGAGTTTTGCATTAGGGTTTTTAGATTTAAAGGTTATTTGATTTTGGGCCATAACATTGATTTGGGCCAACCTACCTTACGAAGTACAAGTAGTATAATTGACATATTCTCATGCACATATTCGGTGCAGGTTCTATCTGTCGGACCCCGACTCCACTGAAAACGAATTTTCAAAAATTCAGTCAAACCGCACAAATTTTAAAAACGACCAAATTTCTTGTACGGTTCAGTTGGTTGTGTTGTTTTAGACCGTTTTAGTTAACATAAATGTGTGAAAGAAATTTTATGAAATAGTATTTTTGGAGAATAGAATTGGGTAAATGAAAGTTGACTTTAAATGAATAATTCATTAATTTAGGATAAATAAAGTATTCCTACGCGTTTCCAAAACGCATCACTTTGGTTTTTAAGAAATCGAGGCAAAAATTGTGGTGTGAGGTGTTAATAGGACAAAAAAGGAGATAAAGTGCAAGGGAGGTGTATTGATAATTTAAAATAAGTAGTGGGAGAAAAAAATAGTATTTTATTGTGATACCCAATAAAGTGTGAAGAAATTAGATTTTAAAATATGGTCCCACACCAAAATGGAAGAAGCAAAGTGGAAATTTTGTGAATTTCGTAAAGGAAACTGAGGTCAATTTTTAGACGGAGAAGTAGTAAAGTGAAAAGTATTTTTACATTGATTGGAACATTAATCTTAAAAACGGTAATAAAAAAAATGAAACATTATAATAAACGGAGGGAGTAGTTTTTAGTGAAGGGTAAAATAAGGTTTTATTTAATAGGAGATACGGAGTAGTATTCGGTATTTTTTTTAATACCGTAAATGTATCATATATTTTAGAGGTCTTTTTTCACGAAAAAAAGGAAGTCTTCTTCGCCCAGAGAAATTAAATCAGCTTAGGCATCATTGAGTAAAGATTGATTTTATTAGGTTTGTATGTTTAGTATAATTATAATAGATATAGATTATTGGAGATTTTTTGTTTGTTAATGTATTTTGATTGAAACTGGGTGTGTAGTCATGAATTTTAATTGTTATTTTTTTGTTTGATTTGATTGGGTATTGAGAAGCCGTTATTCTTTTGTATATTATTTATTGGGTTTTGAATACGATTTCAGGGGATGGAAACACCAGCAGTACACATTACTTGTATATGACTCAGCTATGGCATAATGGAATACCGTTTGCCATTCATTAGACTCATTAATTTTGATTCTGCTAATTGTGTTAACAATAATAATACAAAAAAAGAAGAAAATAAATGGGGGTTCAAGATGAGACGACAATGAATTATATAGGTTACTGTTTAAGAAGATAGAGCAATCATAGAGTTTCCCGAAAGTAGAATTCCCTCACAGATGTCAAACTGGTTCCAAGTTACTTCATGGCGAGTAGACGTCTCTAAACACCGAGATCCCGTATCGTTTTCTCCATTGTATTATATGAGGACCTTTATCAGCAAGCAAGGGGTTGTTCGGAATTAGAGTGGGATGCTAGGAAGCAGCGATACATGTAAGCCGAGGAAAGCTTTTCTTCATCTGGGCAGTCGGGGACTTTTCATACACTGATATCTTTCCCCATCACTTACCTTTTTTCCGTTTTTTGAGGTCTGCCCGCACCGAATATGACCTCCTCAGAGACCCCCGTACCATCCAACTTGCTCTCAAACATCATGGTGGTTACTGTGTAGGACAATTGCTCCCGCATCGCAATCTGGTTTGGGTTGATCTCGACTTACAAATGGGTAATTTAGGATTGCCTCCCAACTCGCGATACGGCCCGGGATCTTTGGGACACTAGTATGGGGCTTTGATCTGTGCGGCAGGGGTCTGCGCAGTTATTCCACGAGGATATACACCTTATTCAGCTTTCCAGGATCGCGTCGTCTAGCAGCTTTAATTCTCCACCTTTGGACCATTCTGCCAACGCACTGGCTTTCCCGACCCTCTTGCTCTCACTTGAATATCTGCCAATCGCGCTTTCTATCTGGTTTCCCGAGTCCGCCAGGGAGCGCAATCATCTGAATCAAGGTGTTTCTTTAGACTTGTGACTGCATCATCATCTGTGCCAGTAATGATCATATCATCTACATATACTGCTGCAATGGTGATGTGATGGTCATGTTTCTTAAGAAACAAAGAATAGTCATTCTTAGACTGAGAAAACCCTTGATGTTGCAATTCATGAACCAACTTAGCAAACCACTGCCTGCTAGCTTGTTTAAGCCCATATAAAGACCTTTTTAGCCTACATACTTTATTCTCTGGATTAGGAAGCCCAGGAGGAAGCTTCATGTAGACTTCTTCATGTAATTCTCCATGAAGAAAAGCATTGTTTACATCCAATTGATGCAAATTCCAACCCTTTGAACTAGCTATGGCAATTAAACTCCTCACAGTTGCCATTTTGACCACAGGAGAAAAGGTTTTAGAATAGTCAATCCCATATCTCTGTGTGTACCCTACAGCCACCAACCTTGCTTTCAGTCTTTCCAAAGTCCCATCTGCATGAAGTTTACTTTTATAAACCCATTTGCAAGAAATTGGCTTCTTTCCTTTTGGTAAATCTACTATATCCCAAGTATGATTTGCCTGTAATGCCTGTAATTCAGTATTCATAGCCTCAATCCATCCTGAGTGTTTGCAGGCTTCTTGATAATTTTGTGGTTCAAGAGGGATTTGAGAAGAAGAGAGCAAAGCAATCTGATCTGGTGGAAATTGAACCAGGTTACACCAGTGATTTGTAGAAAGGAGAGTGAGATTAGCAAGCTTTGTGTTAGGTAGGTGAAATTGATAATCTTGGAAATGACTGGGAAGCTTTGTAGGTCTAGTGGATCTCCTAAGAGTGTCAACAGGAGGAGGAGTAGTTATGTGAGAAGGAGAATGAGATGAAGCTTGGGTGTGGCTATTTTCATTAGAAGAAGGTGCAGAAATGGATGTGAGATCAGAACTGGGGTCAGGTGGTTGAAACACATCTGGAAGGTCAAAAATAGAAGTGTGGATAGTAGTGGCTAGAAGAAAAATTGGAAAAGTGGACTGTGATGGAGTGAGAGGAGAAGAAGAAAAATGGAAAGGGAAGTGTTTTTCATGAAACACTATGTCCCTAGTAATAAGAATTTTCTTTGTGGTTAGGTCAAGGACCTTGTAGGCTTTGTGGTTGGGGGGATAACCCAAGAACACACAAGGAGTTGCTCTGGGATCTAATTTGTTTCTGTGAGTTTTGAGTGTGGAAACAAAACAAAGGCACCCAATTAAAAACCCTGAGATGATCAAGATTTGGTGGTTTTCCATACAACTTTTCAAAAGGTGACAAATTTTGGATTGGCTTAAGGGGTAATCTGTTAATCAAATGCACAGCAGTAAGCACACACTCATTCCAATATCTCACAGGCAGTTTGGACTGTATAAACAAACCCCTTGCAGTCTCCATTAGGTGTTTATGTTTTCTCTCCACAACTCCATTTTGTTGTGGAGTAGAASAACAAGATTTTTGCAACAAAATGCCTTTGGTATTATAAAATTTCAGAATCTCACCCTCAGTGAGTTCCTTAGCATTATCACATCTCACACTTTTCACATGAAGATCAAACTGAAGAGTAGCATAGGCAACAAAATCCTTCAATATTGCAARAGCATCAGATTTATTCCTAATAAAATGCACCCAAGTATGTCTTGAAAAGTCATCCACAATGGTGACAAACAAATTGCACTTATTATGTGTAGCTACATGAAATGGACCCCAAACATCAACATGAATCAACTCAAAAGGTTTCAAACTTTTAATAGAACTCAAAGGAAAACTAGTCCTATGTTGCTTTGCTGCAGGACAAATCTGACAAACATCCTCCATTTTATCAACACCAAACAAGTCCCTTCTTATGCTCTTTAGCTATGTAAAAGGAACATGCCCTAGCCTGAGATGCCATAGCTTCATAATATCCTGTTGCTTAGAATTGATACTAGCAGAGTTGCACTGCACCTTATTCTGAGTAGTTGATGAAATGTAAGTATCAGTGCAGTAAAGTCCATGAGACAATCTACCAAGAACCACATGTTGAGTCAAATCTGCTCCCTGAATTTCACAAGCATCACCAGTAAAAACAACAGTCACACCTTGGGACTCACATAGTCTATGCACTGAAATCAAGTTAAAATTAAATCCAGGCACATGATAAACATTCTTTAAAACCACATTATTTTTCAACTTCACAGTACCAACATGCTTGATGTCAATTTGCCTTCCATCAGGCACTGTAATAGTNGCATCCACATCGTAATTCAAAAATGTTATCAACCAGTGTTTCTTTTCTTCTTGAAAAGTTTCAATGATTAATTCTGGCTGCCGTGGATCCACCAATAAACGCGTTCTTGTTTCTCCATGTACTGCAAAAGGTATCTCAWGAACATTCTAAATTCTCTCAAATATTGAGCATGTGTAGCCTTATCCCCAAGTTTCCCTAGAGGATATATGAAACACAGAAAGAAAAATAGTTCATGAAGTTGGTTGCAAATTAAYTACAACAAACAACTATGAAATGAAAAATGATGAATAGTACCTTCAGCCGTCATAAAACAGTAGTGGCCTGAGTCCCCCGAGTAGTGGCGGTACATATTATATTTAGATTTGCAAATCTCATTCATGAAGGGCAAAGGACATGATATGCTTCACATGATATTCTGTATAATACAACATCAACTACTCCCACTCCAATCTTCACGTACAATGATGACACAAACAAACTAATAGATACCGTGTCACACAAGTGTTTGAATCTTAATTCAGAAGACATTGGTGATAGTAACTGCACTATGGCAATCGGCCTATTTAAGAATGGTAATATTTATATTCTATTAAAAATAACACAAGGAAATTTTCCCGCTATGATTTTGTACATTTTCTTCCAAAAATATGGTTCATGAATAAATTAGAGCTTGGTGTGGGCGGTTACAGTATGACTACCCATCCCACTAACTTACCAAAAAAAAAACATGTAATTGAATATATTTAATTGTTTTGGTTGAAAACGAGAACTTTCCTCTTAGTAGATGCCTATTGTTAATTTTTTATAATAATCTTCTTATTAATGGTAATAAATAACCTTACTTTATGCATTTGAATTACACCCTAAATCCGTTCAAAACTTTTGTTAGTTAATCTAGACAGTGTTCATGGGAATTGTACATAATATCTAGTACAAATGCATATGAAACWACATACAGTGGAATTGACATGAACTGCATTCGGACACGTCCCAAATACGAAGCATATATATCTTTAACTTGAACACTTTCATTTTCTTTCATTCAGATTAATTTGACCAATAATATCTATATAGAAGACAACAACAAAAACACAAAAAAGAAAACAATGGAGCTTGATATCTAAACTTCATGACATCCCATATCCCATAACCAATAAATGTGGGAGTTTGAGGTTTTTATGAATTTGTAATTACGAAAATAACCTAACCATGCACACCTATTTACATAGTATGCCATTATTTTGTGTTTTTAGGAAAATGCCCATTTTTTTGCTTTGAAGTTTGAAGCTATTCCTAATGCCATTACTTGCCCCTTCATTCTCTTCCTTCACGATTATGTCTTCAATCCTTCATTCATTTTCCTGCCATTTTCCCTCTCTGTCTCTNAATTACACCCTAAATCCGTTCAAAACTTTTGTTAGTTAATCTAGACAGTGTTCATGGGAATTGTACATAATATCTAGTACAAATGCATATGAAACTACATACAGTGGAATTGACATGAACTGCATTCGGACACGTCCCAAATACGAAGCATATATATCTTTAACTTGAACACTTTCATTTTCTTTCATTCAGATTAATTTGACCAATAATATCTATATAGAAGACAACAACAAAAACACAAAAAAGAAAACAATGGAGCTTGATATCTAAACTTCATGACATCCCATATCCCATAACCAATAAATGTGGGAGTTTGAGGTTTTTATGAATTTGTAATTACGAAAATAACCTTACCATGCACACCTATTTACATAGTATGCCATTATTTTGTGTTTTTAGGAAAATGCCCATTTTTTTGCTTTGAAGTTTGAAGCTATTCCTAATGCCATTACTTGCCCCTTCATTCTCTTCCTTCACGATTATGTCTTCAATCCTTCATTCATTTTCCTGCCATTTTCCCTCTCTGTCTCTCCTCTTCTTCCAAAGGTTTAGTTCCCAGATTTTGAAACTRATCTCCATATCGATTTCTCCGTGCGGTTCTCCATCCTTTTCTTATATTGTGCTACGAACCAGCAATTCTTACCTGTTTTTTTAGATGGGATGCTTCATATTTGCATAAGGTTAGTTTATTGTTTATTTGGTTACTTTTAATTAATGTTGGTGTGTGTTTGATTGTTGTTTCGGGGTTTATTCGTGGCTGGAACTAGGATTTGAATGGGTTTGAGGATTGGGGTTGATTGTGTTTTTAGGGTTTGTTTGATTTTGWTAAGTAGGGTTTGTGTTTTTTTACGATTAAGTGGCTTMTTGATTGTGGTTTGGGGTTTACGTTTTGCTCAGATCCGAACTTTGTAAGTACTAATGCTAATTTCTTCAATTCGTTGTCTACTTTTCCCAAAAATTTATCTGTTCTAGATGCATGCATGAATTGAAGGAGTAATGGTCAAAATAATTCGTGAAGTGCAAAAATCTGGTAATTATGATGTTTTAATTGCYATTTTGGTTGAAGTCTTGAAGATTCTGACAGGATTCCAATTTCTYGAATAKTGRGTTTWGGCATCGACGAATTATATAGTGCAAGGRCCAGTGGCGGAGATGTCCTTGGCTCCCTTGTTTGTCATCTTATGAACTTGCGTTCGGTTTGTTCTGTGACAAATGTTGAGCTTAATTAGCGGAACGAGAGTCGAAAGCCTATTATGGTTGGTGAAATTGACATTTTAGTATTCACAGCCATCTATAGTCTTGTTGAAGAGTCGAAGATCATTGGTGGAAGTAGAGCAGCTTCTTGTATGTCTATTAGTTTGTCTTTGGTGATTACCTTTRTGATTMGACTAATTTGTGATGGACTAGCTTTGTCACATATTTAATTTTCCCCCCCAATTACCAATTCTCAAGCTCTGTTCTTTAGAAGGATGGTGTCCTACTTATTTAGAAAAAAGAGAGAGAATATACCTGCAGAAAGCATTCAGACCATAGATGTGTCTGAGAGGAAGAATTATCAGATTGATGTGACAAAAACATGATTGATATTGACTTAATGATGGTGGGAGGAAGCAACAGGGCAGAATGTGGAAGGAACCACCAATGAAGAAGAATCACACCAACAACAGTATCATCATCACTGTCAACATTTTGACTCATATGTGCATATTTTCTTGTCTTTATTCCACCAGGTGGATAACCAATGCAACTTGTAGCATCTATCTGCTAGTGTTCCTGTCATCTTAAATGGTCCACAAAACCAAGGTGTGGATCTCTATTACACGAGCACAATCTGAATGAGGAGCTTGATACACATTTGATCTTTGTGGAGGCTTTATCATGAAGCTTCCTTCTGTCTGCAGCAAAAGCAAGAGGCTCAGGAGTGGAAGAAACAAGCTGCTTGACCTCGTCGATGCCTCTCTCTCATAACAATCCTATAAGCACCAGCAAGAGTAGGCAAATTGGCAGCATCAAGATATTTTGCCGAGCTTGAATGTAATCATTACCCAACTTCATTAAGAAACATCATCACCCTAATACTATCTTGTTGGAATTTCAAATTTTTTCTACTAGACCACAAATTACATTCATTGCAAGTGCAAACAGCAAGTGGATTACATTATCCATTTCATCCATATAGCGCCTGTATCTTTAGTGTAAAATTCTGAGATGAATCACTGCCGTTGCTCAATATACAACAGCTTCTTTTGCAAACAAAACAAAAGCGTACTTGAAGGTTGTCCAAATCGTCCTCAAGTCTTTCCAAATTGCATGAGCAGTTCCTTTAAAACGAAACTCCTGCCAACAGTTTTTATCCACAGAAGCAAGAAGCCATGATTTCACCAAATCATTGCAACGACACCAGGCTTTATAGTAATTATTAGTAGCATCAGGCTTCACTAAAGTGCATCAATAAAACCTAATTTGTTCTTTGTGGAAAGCTTAAAAGTACGGATCTTTTCCAATCAATGAATCCAGTGCCATCAAAATATCATTGACAAGTTTTGTGCAAGCAAGATCACTTGGATGTATATAATAAGCACTTCCAAGAACAGTAGTAGGATCAACAGGTGTGTTTTGATTTGCATTAGATTTTCAAGCATGATTATAATTATGAAAGAATTGAGGAGAAAGAAAGATCAAGAGAAACAGATGAGAAGAAAAATGAGAAAAGGAACAAATAAGCAAGGAAATAACAGGAAAGATCAGGTCACAAAAAGAAGAATCGGATCAATTGAGGAGGAACAATCATAAGCAACAAAACAATCAAACAATCACAGATGATACCAAGAAAATTGAACGAAAATAGGAAGATAAGAAATGGTATTGAACACTCTGATCAAGCAAGAAGGAGAAAAGATTCTTGAGAGAAGAAGATCGCAAACTCAAATTGAAGGAAAAACAACCCTGAAGAACTTCCATGAATACACAATATCCTCAAGTCAAACGGCAGTAGGCAGACGATCGCAAAAATATCAACAAAAAACAGAGTGTAAATCGCAAAGACAGACGAATGAAAGTAAATGGGGAAGGAGACGTAAGGGAATCAGGACGATTGAGCATCTGATAAACCGATGATAGGAATGGGAAATCATATTATACATGTTTGAGAGAGAAAAGGAAGAATACATTGAGTGTGATTGTATTGAGATGAAGGCTGAATGATACCAGTACAAACAAGATGTTGTTTTTATAGTGTTAGCCTTGTAACTAACTAACGCTATTCCCTAAGTAAGCTATAGGGCTCTAGATAGAGCTGATAACCGAATGTTAAAATAGCTTGATTAAAGCTATAAGCACCAACA
>SNQN01005323.1:12874-23700 GCA_008642245.1 Bassia scoparia | reverse complement strand
AAGAGTTATTAGGTAATTTCCTTAGTTGATTGTAATTGTAATAGGTTTTTATAAAAATAGCGAATATCTCATAAAATGGTTTTGATTGAATGCAATAATTGATTGCATGGTCAATTGAATTATTCCTTGGTTGATTGTAATTGTAATAGGTTTTAAAAAAATAGGGAATATCTTAGAGAATGGTTTTGATTGAATTCAAGAATTGGTTGCATGGTCAATTGAATTAATTCAATTTGTGTGTTGTGCAATCATTTGCTTCTGTTACTTCATATGTTCCCTTTTGTTAAGTATCATGTACTATTGACCTGGCTTTGCTAGCCTATTTTGCCATTGGGCCTTTTCTGTCTTATACACCTTTCACTCCCTGTCCCTTTTTTTGGCCTGTTTTTATAATTTTTTATTCGTTTTGTGCTGTAGGTAGATGACTTGGCAAGTATCAGGTATGCTAAAGATCGAGAAGCTTTCCTTAATTCCTTCACAGGGCAAGATAAGAAGCATCTCTTGCTGATGGTATACTTGGGGCATGGGTTCTCCAATTACTATTGTTGTGAAACAGACAAACTGAATATCTTAGAGAATTCTCACCATCAATAGTCTTCCCAAGCTGAATTTGGAGGTATGCACAAATCCTTCTAGAGAATGGGAAATTCGGATAAGAGCTAAGTTTTGGCTTCCTTAGTAGCTTTGTAATGGTGTTAAAGTTTTAGTTGATGACATTTTTTCTTTTGAGCTACATAGCTTCCACTTGAAACATTTTTTCTGACTTTTTAAATTGTTTGGGGTGATCGTTTGCAGGCTCGTAAAGATGCTACTCAWATTGTTGCTAATTTGTAGAGGCAACAAGTTCAATCTCGATTAATCGCATCTAATTACCTGGAGAGTAACAAAGATTTGATGGATGTTCTTATTTTAGGGTATGTTCATGCGATGGGAAAATTCCAGCTGATTATTTGGAAAATTCCTTCTGGAGTGTGTGTGCGCACACGTGCACCAGCACATTTTCTTTCCTTGTTTAATTGATTTTCAAACAGTTTGTATAATATATCTTATACCTGCATGAAACTGTTGTAACTTACTGAAATCTGATAGTGCTGTAATTGTTATCTGAACGGTGCTTGGAATTGGTTAATCTATGAAAAGTCATTCTTGTTTCAAGAATAAAACCAATAAGTGATTTTCTTTGTCTTAGAAACCGTGTCCAGGTCTTATTATTTACTAAATATTTTTTGTGCAGATATGAGAACACAGACATGGCCTTGCATTATGATTCCATMTTAAGGGAGTGCATACGTCATCAAGTTGTGGCCAAGTAAGTTTCCCCCCTCCTCCTCTTACAATTCATATTTTTAATAAAAAGAAGTTTTCTCGCTTATTAGGACCTTCCTTGGCTCAGAGTTACTATGTCACATGTGCCTTCTGCTAATTAGTAATGTCATGCTCTATGCTTTCCCTAAAGTGGTATTCTTAGGGAAAGTTTCTTATATGATTACTTTTGCTTTCAAAAGGTCCCCTTGAAATGTATTTTTGTTGTACTTGTCTCTTTAATCAATTCCCATCTTTTTTAAGCTTGAGTTGTCAGACTGTTGTGGTCGGAGAGGGAGAATCGGAGTACAATTTGTTTGAGCTGATTTTTGTGCTTATTATTTGCTAGAGTTTGTTGTCTTGATTGTGTTATACTCCCTCCGTCCCTTAATACTTGCTACATTCCCTTTCGGTTCGGGTTTTTATGCAAGAAAATAAAATATGTAGGGACCATTACTTTATGGAATAATGTATAAAAAGGTGGGGTATTAAATGACAAGCTGGCAAAAATTAGAGTAAAGTAGGAAGAAAATGGGTTGAATGATGACAAAATTAGAATAAAGTTGTGAAAATTTTCATGGGGACCACATGCTTGAAATGGAAATGTAGCAAGTAAATTGAGAATTCCATTTAAGGAAAATGTAGCAAGCAATTTAGGACAGAGGGAGTATGTTTCTACAGATATGTATTTGAAGAAGTTTTTTGATTTCATTCAGCTCCCAAATTTCGACATTGCTGCTGATGCTGCTGCTACTTTTAAGATTTGTCTTTTTCGGTTGTCCTTTAATCTTGAGAATGGATATGCAATGTTGATACCAGATGCTTTKATTGTGAAAGTTGTGGTTGGTGGCGTAAAACATGGAATATAGTTTGTCCCASAAAGATCCTCTTTCCTTATAGGCGGTTTTAGATGATCCTCAAAGCCCATCTTCTTTATGAATTTTGTAAGTCCATCCATCAAGTCATCTTTGGTCTCACACTCACAATGTCCTTATAATTTTTGGTGTCTTGTTTTATATTTTTRCTTATGGGATTAAGGCTTTGATTGATTGATTTATATTTTTTTCTTTTTGAAAAACTGAAAATTGGAAACAAAAACTATAATGAGCAAGCCCTTAAAATTGATTATCTTATATTGCCCTTAATGCCTATGAACTATTATTAATATTTTTATGAATTTCTTATGTGATTGTTAATATTGAGTTCTTATTTCATTATTGAAGATGAAGTACAAATTAATAATGTGTGAACTGTGAAGTGCACGTGTAGACCTTCCTGAACTTGGTTGTAGGATTGTATAGCATATCATGGAAGGAACCACTTTAACGTCCTTGTGATTATGATGCAGGAACTCTTGACAAGGCATAAATCTACAATAGCCGAATTTCTTTCCATGAAGTATGACTGGGTAATTAGTTTTTCGACAATTTGCCTCTTTTTTCATTTAGTTGGAAATAATGTACCAAAAGTCATGTGCTGCWTGTGCCTTCATGTTGATCTGGAKAATATCAATGTTAGTCATGAGTAGTTATTCCCAGCTCAAGACTGGCAATGCATGCAAAGTCATAAAATGCGTTGTAATACATAAGATTGCCATAATCACATATTTATCTTTGCTTATGTTGAGTAGTAGATTTGCTCCCTTTGTTTTCTTAATTCTAATAGAGGCTGTTATGAGATTGGTGATTTTTTGGTTCTAACTTGCTTATTGCTGTCAGATTGTGTGATGTCTTGACTTGTTTCCATTATCATGACTCAGACAATTTGAATTATCTAGGAGACAAGAAGGTTGTTTGAAATTCACTTAGTCACTAATTTTTAATATGTACGGAGTACTTAATATGTTCTCATTATTAAGAAATTAGTTGTTGATCTTTCCATCGTTTATGTTTCACTACAAAAAAGCCTAAGAGACCGGTAAAAGCCTAAGAGAACCGCAAAACAACCGTCTCTAGGTAGGGCTCTTAGGGTAAGAGACCGGTTTATTTTTGCTCTCTTATACTGAGCAAAGAGACCGGGCTTAGAGAAAAACCGGTCTCTTTAGTTAGAGGTATAAGAGACCGATCTGACTTTCTAACCGGTCTCATATATATCAATTATGATTATTTTATACATCAAAGAGACCGAATTTATGCACAACCATCTCTTTGAGATTTATTAATTAAAAAAAAGTACAGCAGGTGGAGGTCCCCACCGTGGAGTAGAATCTCTCCACATTCTAACAAGAGTTAGTAACATACAATAATCACAGTTCATATTATTTAATAATTTTAGAATACATACAAAATTACAAAATTTATGAACACACTACAAAATACTATAATTCTCCCTCTAAACAACAGCCTCTGCCGCGCCGCTGAAATTGTCCGGCCGTTACCGCCACGCCTTGCGGCCCGGTCTGCCTCACCACTCTGACACAACCCAAAAAATCAACAAAAATCAGAATTTTAAAAAGAAAAATTCAGAAAAACAAACATTTAGCAAATGAATTTATACTTTGTATTCAGACCAAAAAAACTGAATAAAAGAAAAAAAAAACAGATAGTAGAAATAAAAAGATACGAGAGGAGTCGATAGTCGTTGCACCTCTTCACGCGTCGTGCCCCCCGCTGCCGCCACCGCATCTGTTCCCTTTCTGTCACGCAACCTGCCCGCGTCCCACTAGCCAGCCGCACTCCTCTCTCCCTCAAAAAAATAATTTCCTGTCAAATAACAATCAAACAATTCAATAAAAAAACCCAGAAATTGTTCAATCAAAACAACAAATCCAGAATCTTAAATTGAAAAAAAAAACAAAACAAAAAATGAAAAAACAAATAAAAACACAAAATTAAATCGGTATGAATCCGCAAAACCTAGATCTGTAAAAATTAAAACCGTAAAATCCCCAAAAGACCCAAAATCGGAGAAAACATTAAAAAAACCCAGAAAAAAATCTCAGAAAAGCCAAAATTGACTAAATTTGAAAAGTTTTATATGATAAAAAAAATTGGAATAAAGTTTAGAACTTAAAAGCCCAGAAAATGAAACACGAGAAAAAAAACCGGAAGTAGCAGAGTATTCTATAATGAAAACCTAGAAAAGTACGTGATCTTAGAAATCAGATTTGTGAAATCAGTAAAGAAGAATATTCGAAAGGGAATAGAATAAGAAAATTGTAAAACAAAAAAGCAAGAAGACCTTCCAAAACAAACCATAGAATAAGCCATACAAATCGTCTCTGTCGTCACTCCTCATTCGAAGATAAAGCATTTTGCTAAGTTTGATCGAGAAACGCCTTGAGAAAACTTAGATTGAGAAGAACTAGCTTAAGAAAATCTAAAAGAATGAGAAGAGATGCCTATGAAATGAAGAGAATAGATATGGGAAAAGAGAGTAAGATTGAAACTGAAAGAGTGAGAAGAAGAGAGAGAGAGTAAAATGTTAAGAAGTAGACTAAGGAAATAAGGAATCCAATGGAAAGACCTAGAATAAAATTGGTATGTAGTAGTTGAAAAGCTTGAAAGTGTTTTTAAAATTATTTGTTAAAAATTCAACATAAAAGGCTAAGTGAATTCACCGGATATGTAGATGAGTTGGGTTGATCCTTTGATAGTTGTGCCTTATCAAAGAGACRAGTTTTACATTAAACCAGTTTTTTTGTTGAATTTGTYGGCCCACAAATTAAKTGGACCACAACTTAAGAGATGTGTTATTAATAACCGGTRTCTTAAACAAGTCTAAGAGACCGGTTTTCATGAATATCCGGTCTCTTAACTTAAGAGACTGGTTTTCATACACCACCGGTCTCTTAAAACTGGTGCCTAATCCAATTTTTGTAGTAGTGTTTGTTACAAAGTAGGTGATTGATTATGTTTTCTTGTGTGCTTTTTGTGGTGTTTGCTCTTCCAAGGGTGGATAACTTCGACTTGCTTGATCAAGGCTATTCTCCTTTTGCTAAGTTGTATGATGAATAGACTTATTTGTATTCGTCATTTGCAGTATGTATTAAATAATAGCGTAATGGATGACATGTAGTTTTTTTTAGTGAAAGTGAAACTTATTCACAATGCTTTCTTTTGGTAGAAGAATGTTAAAACATCAAAGAAGGTGGTTTAGTAACTACATATGTCGAGCAAAACTCTATATTTAAATGATGTTGAGTATTCTGTCATTTACTTTTGAGCTAAACTGTGTGGGGTAGTAACGAAATTAAGTTAGATAATGAAAATAGTTGTAAGCGAATTAGCTTAATTGCACATATAAATTGAAATATTTTTCATAAAGTATTTTCACGTGGAACACCCGCGCCGTGTGCCACTAGTATCCATAAACAACTGATTGACAATATCCAAAAACCTATAATGTCATAACCTAACAGTAGAAATTAAAAGATTGTGAGGTCGATGATGTCTTCAACTTTTTGTTTTTTTTCCTGAGATTCCTGAAGTCCGAAACTGATTCTGGATGATCTTCATCAACGGTGAGGTCTATGATGTCTTCCACTTTCTGTTTTTTAATAGGTAGAAGACAACAAGAACTCGGTTCCATGCAAACTGAATAACCCTTGCCAAAATTGACTTAGGAATAGAGCATCCTTGTCACTCACAATGCTCCTAGGCCAACAATGTAGMTTAAACACATTATCAAGGTAGACTTGTGCCACTTGTAATGCATTGAATGGGTGAGCAAGTGGCATAAAGTGTGCTGCCTTGCTAAATCGATCAACAACAACAAAGATCACCTCATAAACCCCAGATTTAGGCAATCCTGTAATGAAATCCATAGAAATGTCTAACCAAACACCACTAGGAATTGGTAATGGTTGCAACAATCCTGGATAAGGCAAAGTTTCATGTTTTGAAGCCTGACAAACCTTGCATTGCCTGACAAAGACTCTAACATCTCTAGTTAATCCTTTCCAATAGAAGAAAGATGCAACCKTCCTTTTGGTGTTGTCTCTACCRGAGTGGCCCCCCTCTGGAGCAGAATGTAGCCGACTCATAATTTGAAGTCTCACTYRTGCATCAGGCCCAACAACCAGCTTTKCTGATCTTCTCAACATTCCACCTTGAAGACTATATTTATTGGGGACAAGAGTAGATTGTAATTGATTTATAATATTCAAAAGACCTTGGTCCAACTGATACCTTGCTGTAATTGATTGTGCTAAGTCTGAAGAAATGACAGAAAGAGCCATAAGTAAAATTTCAGCACCTTGAACCCTGGATAATGCATTAGCTAATACATTGTCACTCCCCTTCTTATACACAATTTTATAATCAAAGCCCATCAATTTAGAAAGCCACAYCTGCTGGAATGGAGTTGAGACTTTCTGCAACATGAGCCATTTCAAGCTCTTTTGATTKGTATGCACAATGAAGTGAGTTCCCATGAGATATTGTTCCCACTTTTGAGTGGCAAACACTATTGCCAAGAGCTCTTTTTCATAAACTGAGAGCTTCCTTCACCTGGGGCCCAAAGACTTGCTGATGTAAGCCAATAGATGTCCAGATTGCATTAGAACAGGTCCAATACCCTCCTTAGAAGCATCTGTGTGCACTTCAAACACCTTTGAGAAATCAAGAACACTAAGCACAGGAGCTGTAATCAAAGCTCTTTTCAAAGCCATGAAACTYTCTTGAGCTTTGTCAGACCATTTGAATGCTCCCAACTTGAGCAGATCATTCAAGGGTCTGCTGAGAATAGAATTTTTTTATCAAATTTTCTATAATACCCAGCCATTCCCAAAAACTTCTAAGTTCCTTTTGATTAGTAGGAATAGGCCAAATTTCAATTGCAACAATCTTGGAGGGATCAGTTTCAACTCRCTTAGCAGAAATTAAATGTCCCAAATATTCTATCTTRTATTGCACAAAGGCASACTTACTCAACTTAGCATACATCTTGTTCTGCCTCGTTAAAACAAATACTGCAGCCAAATGACTCCAATGAGCATCCAGGGATTTGCTATAGACCAAAATGTCATCAAAGAAAACCAGTACACATTTCCTCAACAAAGGTCTGAACATATGTTCCTTGTAGTATCAGTTTTGAAAAGATTGCGGAGCATATTGATAACACAATTAAGCATTTACCAAAAATCATAATGGCCCGAATTGTGTTCTGAAGGGAGTTTTTAAAACATCAGATAGGGTTTGACTCTACCAGCTGGTGATATCCAAACCTTTAGGCAATTTGGTTAAAAATGTTTGCTACCTAGACAATTCATCAATCAACTCATCAATTAGTGGAATAGGATAAGCTTGTTTTCATATTGGTTTTGATTATAAGTTTCTCGATAGTCCACACATAACCTCAAGTCCTCTTTTTTTCCACCATACTTAGGAGAGGCAAAAGGACTAGAAACTGCCTGAATGACCCCTATTTCCAACATACTCGCACCTCAAGTTGTTTCAATGATACTCTCTCTATCTCAATGGATATCTTTAAAGAGCGTCGAAAGTTCACAAGGCTCTAGAACCTCTCTCTAATGGATAGTATGATAAAAAAAGGGAAATTCTATTTGGTAGAGCCCCGTTTACTTTCTTACATGGTAGCTTGTGAAAAAAATATTACACGTAGACCCAACTTTTGAATTTTGAACTATCTGTAAAGTAATTTCCGTTAGAAACTATACATTTTTTCGCGTAGTACTAGTTTACACCTAAGTTAACTTTTAAATAATAAATAAGTCAAAACAAAACAAAAAAACCCTCAACCTCCTAAACTAACCCAACCACACCCAACCCTCACCACCGCCACCACACACACTATTCGCTCCTCACCCCAACCCACCGCAAGAAAACTCACCACGTAACCCTTGGGCCCTACCCAACCA
Source organism: Bassia scoparia (assembly GCA_008642245.1). Classification (NCBI taxonomy): domain Eukaryota; kingdom Viridiplantae; phylum Streptophyta; class Magnoliopsida; order Caryophyllales; family Amaranthaceae; genus Bassia; species Bassia scoparia. Next base: position 15,578 of record SNQN01005323.1, on the reverse strand, counting down.
AACCACCCACGCGCCCACCCTGTCTCTTTCTTCCCACATCAACCACCACCTCTCTCTTTTCCCCTTACGCCTCGTCAACAATCGGCCCACTACCCGCGAGGCCCGCAACCAACCCCATTCGAAAACCTCTGATTTCAATTAAAAAACCCTATCAATTTGGAACCCTAAATTGGATTTAAAAACCCAATCGAAAACCCTAAATCAATTTGCAAATTCAAAATCCCAATTCGAAACACACAAATAATTCGAATTTGCAGCTCCAAAATCTCCAATTCGTGTCTGGGTGTGCTGTTGCTGCAGTGCGCTGTGTCGAGCTGATTGCGATTTTGTCCAGTTGGGGTTGGGTTGTTGTGGGCGGTTGTGGGTGGTTGGTTGTGAGAGAGGAAAGAGAAAGAAATGGGGTGGGGTTCAGTTGGGCAAGGGTTGTGGGTGAGGTGGAGAGATGGCGGCGATGGGGCTATGCAATGACGGTAGTAGGAAGCAGTGGATGGGGTGCTTGTGGTGGAGGGGCTGTTGTTGGGAGGTAAAGAGGAGAAATGGGTTGGGTAGTTTAGGGGGTAGTTGTACTAACTACATATTTAGGTTAACTTAACCCAACTAACATCATACTTAACGGAAAATTAGAAAAAATAAGTTTTCTAACGGAATTACTTACAGAAGTCAAATATTCAAAAGTTGGGGTCTACCGTGTACATTTTGTTTTCAAAAAGCTTACRATGTAGAAAAAGTAAAAACTGGGGTCTACCAAATAGAATTTCCCTAAAAATAAACTCCWCTTTCAYGAGGAAGATCAGTTGGATCCTCAAAAATATCAGCAAAGTCCAACTTCAATTTATCCAATTCTGCCCAAGATTGATGCCCTAAACCCAGTGAATCACCATATAAAGCAGGTGGACTCAAGTGTGCTGCAACATTGGTAACTTGCAGGAGACACAATTGTACAACATCATCAAAGAGTTTTTTAGTTGGAATTCCTTCACATACTTGCACCCTTTTTGGTCTCACCCCAAGCAAGGTAATATCCTTTCCTTGTAACTGAAATCTCATTGTAAGGTTCTTGAAGTCCCAACTGATAGACCCCAAAGTGGACAACCACTGGAATCCTAACACCATATCACACCCACCTAAATCAATCAATAAGACATCTGCCTGAAATTCCTTCCCTTGCATCACCCAATGAAAACCCTTACACACATGCAAACACTGGATTGAATTCCCATCAGCTACAGTCATTGATTGAGGTGAAATGGACTCCAACACACATCTTAATTTCTTGGCTAATGATAAATCCAAGAAATTATGTGTACTACCAGAATCTATGAGAATATGAAATGTTTTAGCCTGCACCTTCCCTTGAATTCTCATGGTGTGATAATGCTGGTTGCCAGTCAAGGCATTGACAGAAAGGAAGGGTTTTGCTTCATCCATAAAATTTGAGSTATCCCCTTCTCCATCCTCCAATTCTTCCACAGRTGGAACCTCCATAGTAAATAACTGGGGCTCCTTAAAGGGACATTTATGGTTTTTGTCATAAGGCTTATCATAAAGGAAACAAAGTCCCTTAGCTATTTTCTCCTGTCTGATATCCCAGGGAATATAATTGTCAGGKTTTTGGGTTCTTTGAGAATTTTTTTGCGAATGAGGCTTAACTTGTGGATTTGGCAACAAGGGTGGTTTATTGTTATTGCTCAAGGTTGGAATGATAGCATTYGAAGGAGGAARAGGGTGGAAATTTTTCTGGTAAGAATTGGGCTGTTTTTGTGAGATAGGTTGGATGTAGGAGATAGATTCTTCCTGTAATCTAGCAAATTCAATAGCTTCTGATATAGAAGTAGGTTTGAAAGCTTTCACAAAAGGTTTAACAGCATGTTTTAGATCACCAATAAAGCAATCAAGCAAATAGGTATGAGGCACAAAATGATCCATTTGCATCATCACAGATCTTAAGTTTTCAAATGAAATCAATGTAATCTTCAATTGAACCATGCTGTTGTAGCCTATTAAATTGTTCTACACATTATATACTACAAATCATCTCTAAACCTTGCAGTAACGATCAACAACAAATCATTCACAATCAATCAACAACTGATCATTTTCCTAACAGACAAATAGCTCATCACCCAACTCTCAGCCTTCCCAATCATATGCAAAGAAGACATATCAACTTTCTGATCATGCCGCGATTTTGCAAAAAGAAAAGTTTTACAACACTTCTTGATCCAAAATCCTAAGTATACAGAGCCATCAAATTTTGGGAATTCAAGTTTAGGGTTCATACCAATTGACCTTTCTAGAGTATCAAAATCAGAAAATGAAGTTGGAGTGGTGGATTCTTCCCTGGTTTGCCATGAAAATTTGCATCAAAGATACCATTCTGCAAACCTTTGCTAAAAAATCTTGTTCTGATCTTCCATGTTGATTTCTGCTCATTCATCCTCCTCTCCAAAGACTTAATGTGTTCCTCATTGATATCTGCTTCAGAGTAACAATGGGCGCCAGCAATCAGAATCGCTCAATTGAACACAAAATCAGAAAGAAATGTGAAATGCTAACAAATGACTTACATCAAACAGTTAGATTGCATGAAGATTTTGGCTTAGATAATTATGTGGAAAGATTTGCTTCTGATACCAAATGAGTTAGGGTAGGTGATCATCAGAAGTATGCTCAAGAAATACAAGGTAATTAGTATGATATTGCA
>SNQN01005323.1:0-10108 GCA_008642245.1 Bassia scoparia | reverse complement strand
ATTCTTACATTTTGGACCCTTCCCCATAGTAGATGGTTGGACATATCCATAGTAAATTATATCTCTTGAACAATGTGGAAAATTCAATATTCAATTCTTTATCAACTATACATTCATAAAATGGAAGTCAAATTATYGACCATAACTATTATTAAATTAATGTATCATAATTTTTAATAAATTAATGGATTGTAATATTTAATTATCAGTGTCATTATTAACCCATCAAATTATCATTCACAATCAATTTACCTTGACACACTCTTAGAGAATTGGATTTTGAAAAAAATAAATAGCATCAGAAAACTCCAATAGTATTAATATAACAACAATGTGATTGCGAAAAGGATTATAATAAATTACATCTTTTTAGATTATAAAGAGAATTAATTTTGTATATGATATGTATTGAAAATAGCTAGCTTTAAGAAATCCAAATGTGTTGACGATTGGTTTTGTAATAATCACAATAACGTTCAAAGATTTCTAAAACAATATCTATACATTCACATCCCTAAGCGAAGTGTCAAAAATGTGCATTGTAAATGTTTACAGTATCTATACAATCTCAACCAAGCTTGCAAAATTGTGCAATGTCAAAAATGTTTTTATAACAATGATGTGACAGTAGGTAGGAGTATAATCAATTAGATTTAATGAGTTTTAAAAGTAAGTGAGTTCTTACAAAATATTTTGGATATTAATAGTGCTTTATTATAAATAATTATAGGTTCGTCAAATCACTTCTTGATTTTTTTAAATAGCTCTCCAAGAATGCGTGTGTAGTGCTTGTAGAGGTAATTAGCTTTTTTAGGTTAAAAAGATAACTTCAAATTTGAATTAGGAAATACACGTGTTGTACATGAGAACAACTTATTATTTTAGACATGTCCATATGAACATGGGGTTTGGAGCAGTGGCTTTAACCATATCTTTAATCTTTGTAGTTAGAGATTCGAATCCTCATACACCGTCTCCCATTGTAAATGTACTCCCGCTCTTTTGGCTCATTCGCACAAAAAAAAAAAGAGTTTGTTTTGATCATTTCCTTAACTTGGCCATGTACATTTATTCTAGACATTTATGTATATTGTTCATACACACGGTTTAAATTCATTCTCACATAACTACTTGAGGTTGTAATTCACATCCATTAGCGAAGTGTAAAAAATGTGCATTGTTTACAGTATATATACAGTCTCGACCAAGCTTGCAAAATTGTGCAATGTCAAAAATGTCTTTATAACAATGATGTGACAGTAGGTAGGAGTATAATCAATTAGATTTAATGAGTTTTAAAAGTAAGTGAGTTCTTAGAAAACATTTTTTATTTTAATAGTGCTTTATTATAAATAATTATAGGTTTGTCAAATCACTTCTTGATTTTTTTWAAAAAATAGCTCTCCGAAAAATGCGTGTGTAGTGCTTGTAAAGGTAATTAGCTTTTTCTAGGTTGAAAAAGATAACTTCACTCTTGAATTTGAGATATGTCTACTGATGAACAAACTTCTTTTAGCACATTATCCATGCTATCAGAGTTGGACCGCTTTAACCTATTGTCCTTGTGGGTTAGACGGTTCGAATCCTTATATTACGTAACTCCATTTAAATGCACTTCCCGTCTCTTGTGCTTCATTGCACAGACAAAAAGACAAGTTTGTTTTAATCATTCCTTAAACTTGCCAGTACATCTTATCCTAGACATTATGTATATTGTTATCACCACGGTTTAATTCATTCTCACATAACTATTTGAGTTGTAATTCAAAGCCCTAAATGAAGTTGATTTATTACCTTAATGGAAAAATATTCAAAGTAGTAAGGAGCAATATGTTCTTTCATCAATCAGAATTACTAAATATTCATTCTCACAAGGCATCCATTATTCCTTAACTTGGACTGATACATTATATTCTAGATAATATGTATATTGTCCATCAACAATCTAGTTTCATTCCCAAAATTTTGAACGGTTGAGAGTGTTAACAGGAGTAAGAATAACAATGCATCTTTCAAAATTAATCCAATTAATTAAAGCATTCGAGAGTGTCAAATGAAGACCATCTGACAAAGTTGGGTGGATTGATTCTTGAGTATCCCATACACCATAATGTAGAGTTTTAGTTTGATCACAAGTAATTACGATAAGCCCTCTAAGACAAAATTATTACAATATACATTATTGGATATTTTTGTCTCATGATTTCCGAATCTTCAATTCACGCAACCCTCATCAGATCAAATGCTCCAGTCCTCCACCATATTAACTTCCTTTGTCTTTTGCATTGTCTCCTCCCTCTCTCCTTCGCTATTCCTCCTTTTTCTTTGCTGGCTGTGTTCACATTCTCTTCTTACGATCTGTTTTGTATTATGTAATTTATATTTTTTGTGTGAACCAGGTAACGACTAGCGTTCCAGGATGTGTGTATTATAGCAAAGAGTGGTAAGCGTTGTCGTGAACTTTATGACGCGGGCGTTAATTTATAGGTATTTATTCTTGGTTTTTTCAAATTGAAGACGTTGTGTTGATTGGTTGTTTGGGTTTTCACTAGTCGTATTTTGTATTTGAAGCTGGTCTAGTCCATCAATTGATGTTACTATTTAGTTGGTTGTTTTAGATTGCATGATTGCTTTTTGGTTATTATTGGAAGATAATTTTACTTCGTTGTGTTTCGAGGGTTTCGATTTGGTTTCATAGGTTTGGCGTTTAATTCTAGGGTCGTGAATTCGCTCGAATTGATGAAAATTGATTTTTGATTTTTCCATTTGGTGGTCTTTAAGTTGAGTAATACAGGGTTTCGATGAAAAAGGTGTTTTTGGGGTTTTTCGATTGGGTTCAATACGGGTTGTATTCTCTTGATTTGATGAATAATTGTACACTATTAATCAATTTAGGTTTCGATTTGAGTTTCGTTGTTGATTTTGGAATTTCGATCTTTTGTGCTTGTGTGTTGTATGTGTTTCAAGTGTTAATATTAAATTGAATAAATGCGGTTGAATGTGTTTGTTTGCCTTTTGACCGTTTTTGATGTTTTCTTATTATAACCAGGTTGAAGGAGTTCAGTATTATTCATATTGTTTATGGTGATCTATTTTTATATTATGTATTTTATTACTGCTAAATGTGAGTCTATTAGTTTGATCTTGTATATGCTGGATAAAAAATCTTTATTTCTAATGATTATTTAGTCTTTCCGCAGTTTGATGTGTAACTTTGTACCTTGTAGTTGTTTGGATTTATTTGATTTTTGCTTACATTTTAATCGTTGATCATTTGAAAAGTGCAACACGAAAGTTCAAAACACCCCTCAATTGGAAAGTTTAGTTAGACATGTTGCAAAGTTAATTGGTATTAATAATTAGTAAGCACAGGAGGAATTTCACACGTACGTCTTGAGTGAGTTGATACAGTATTGTTTGATGTTCTTTAGTATTCAAGAAGAAATGAGAAAATATTTGTGTTTAGCTTGGAAGATGGGACAACCATAGTTTTACAATTTGCCACAAATAAGAATAATTCTGACGAACTTTATGTAGATCTTATTGCATGCTGCTTCTTTTTCAATCAATTCAGATTTTTTTTTTATTTTTTTTTGTTAGACTTTAGTTTTAGTTTACTTTATTTATGGAATTTCTATAGTTTGTTTTTGGCATTTTTTATAGCTTGGTTCAAATTGATCTGTCAGCGAGTGGGTATGAGTCAGATTATGATTTACTGCTTTCTACATCATCTGAGGTGAAAACTACTGAATCGAGGATAGTATTTATTTACCTATTTGGACTATCAACTGAGTGATCATCATTGAACTGTAAGAATTCCCATGTCTTTTAGCATTGATGTGCAAGTATAACTTGAATCCCCTCTTGCTTTTTGTTACGGCTTTTAGCTTTCTGTAATTAACTTATATCTAAAGCTCTTATTTTACAGGTTTGCAAATTGCCTTGTTGATTGCTATCAATATGCCCTCACGTAATGCTTCTGTTGTATACATTTGTCAATCGCCTATCTAAAAAAACTAAAAAGTTAAGAAAAAGCATGTGGCCTGATTTATATGTTGGATTGATATAATGAATTCTGATGCTATTTTTAATTATCAGACGAGGTAAATGCATCGCTGCAATTATAGTTTCAGTGTTTTTAAACCATGCAGTGAACTTGTTGTAAAAGCCCATCTTGACAGCCGTCGATTTGACAATGGTTGTTTTCAATCCGCTCGTTTTTATCAAGCGTTGTGCTCTTCGTGGCATATACGCCTCGCTTATGCTTGATTGTTAGATCTTGTAAAAATTTCTTCCTGACACCTCAATGCCTTTAATTCTATTAATATCTTCTGTTCAATTGCCTCTCGCTAGCCTTTTTGCATGTTGTCTCTATTTTTTAATTTGTCTAGTGTGATGTTAACTCATCATTGCATTATATCATGCCGTATAGACAACTCTATTTTTATATCAAGTCAATTAGAAGATCTTACACGGTTACTGAGACTTGGATCAATAACTAATATATTTGAAATCAAAATTGTTTGGACGCCTTCCTACCTCATGTGTCTCTGTTTTAATAGCTATTCCTCGTTAGTGCTTATGTCTTTTTCTATTTACTTGTGAGGAGGAATTGGGAACAGTTGTTGTAGGTACACTAAGCGATATAAGTGATTCCATTCAACAGGGCTATCTCTATCTTCTCGACTCAAAGCATGTGGTGAATTTTTTATCACCGGGCGAAAGGGCCGGAATTAATCATTCTTTTGAATAGACATCTTTTCGACATGCAAACTGTAACGTCTTAATCTTTTTTGTCTGATCACAGTATTAGACAGCACTCTCACTATTAGATCTGTCACGGTACATATGTCAAAGCTAAGGCTCAGATTACCTTTTTGTTTTATCTTGTTGAAAACTTTCTTCATTTTGTTTGTGAATTCGATGTTCACGAAGTATTTTATTTTACGCGGTACTTTCCTTTGGTTGTTTATATTCCTGCTCTATACTCGCTAGGAAGTTGAGATGCTTGCTTTTTTAACAATTTTTATGTACTGTATGTACGCCTCGTTCATCGTTGAACATGCTTAAGACACTGCATCATTTATGATTCCTCTTCATCCAGATAACGATATTATATCTACCGTTATTACTTCGATAGTTACTCTAGAATGCATTAGACTTCCATTAATCAGCATATCTGCGGTGATAATTTTGATACTTCGTTCAGTGCTCTTTAGTGCTGAATCATCATTCTGTTGCTGGTTAGCGGATTGTTATGGAGGTCTGTTAACTTGGAGATTTTCAATCTATCAGGCCTAATGGAGAATCAGAGATCTTCAGGAATGTTGCTATAACATGGTTGATGATGGTATAGGTCGTATTCTTCTGCTATAACTATAGTTTATGCCACACCCTTTTAACATAATCTACCTAGTTAATTGTATGCTGAAGATATGGTTGGTTAGTAAATTTTAATCTTTTTACCTTACACACCTTTATTACTAAATTTCTTTCTATATTTTGTCAACTTTTAACTCTGACTATTTTTGATTAACTAGAGTAGAATAAATTATGGTGTTTGGTTAACTTTAATTTTTATAGTGGAGAGAATAAATAAATGTGATACTAGTATTATGATGCAAATTCGTTTGGTTTGGATCTCATTTAATATCGATAGGTCATATTCAAGTTTATCATTCCTTTAAACTTAATGAGATTTACCTTACTACTCTCCGATATTAATTAAGGATTATTAAATTTTATCCTTTGAATACAGACAACTTCGTTCATCCATGCCCCTTGGGTTGGGTTATTTATCACCTACATTTATTCTTTTTTTTAACCAAATGTACATGCTTAGTAAATTGTTGAACGTCATTTGACCTCAAGTTTATATGACTTACTCCTAGTTTGGGGATTTTTTTTTGTGTGGCATTTAGTAGAATGAGCAGATAGATTGAGAGATATGAAGAGTGGCACTGGAGAGGATTGATCGGAGACAGACAGACCAAAGTAAAATTGAACTGACGAGTGTTGAAAGTGATGACTTTATGCGGACTTGTTAGAGAAGGTTTGCTTAAACAGAAGAATAGAATATTTATAGTTGTAAGTTTATCGCATTGTCCATTATTGATTCATAGTATAATCGACTCTAATCATGTTGTGATTAAGGCTATTGTTGTTGTTATGCTAACCGCTACTTCTATTTTGTTAAGTATTGTATGTGTGGAATTGACGAAAGAATTACAGAGCAATGGGGATATTATATTTGAATGCACGAACAAATTATGTCTTACATCATAATTGTATAATGATGCAGATCATCATAATATTTCTAGCTACATATTTCAATATATCCTCCAGGCTAAATCATTTAAATGTTGCATAGAACAATGACTCAAATTGATGCATGTGTTTTAAATATGAATCTTGTATGATCTTAAGTAAAACATATGTTTATTTTAAGAATTCGCTTGAAGTTGGTTACAAGTGAAAAAGACACAGAAAAGGTCAGCTCAATAAGTGATCAACTCCCCAATTTAACATAATCTATGAAGTAATGATAATGATGCTAACGTACAAATTTCTATGTATTAACTTTCCTTTCTCTATTATAGTTTATAGTAGCTTAAACTTCCAAATTAAATAAAACTTATTTCCTTTCTGAAATTGAGGATACAACTCAAACTCGAAATTTCTAATATTATATCACAAGAAAATAGAGCAATGTTGTTGCCTTGTTTCTCAAAAGTTAAGATTAGTTGCTAGAGGTGAGTAGGGAAGTTCAAAAAATTAGGAGTGAACAGTCTTGTAATTTGCAACAAAGACCATGCTTTGCGAGAAAGTGATGTTGTATAAGGAGAAATCAATTAAGTAGAAAGTTAACAATGGGTGTGCATGTCAAGATACAAAACGTAGAAAGCGAAACTTGAAGAAATTAATGTTATGATATGAGTTTTGATGAGAATAAGTCATCTCATGAAGAAGAATCAATGAGTACGAGAGTCAACTCTAAGAATAGAACTGCACACTAAAAAATAGAGATTTTCATCTTATGTGTGATGAAAGTCGAGGATTACTACCATTTTCAGCATGTAGCCCCAAGTGGATTCACATTGCTCTCATAAAGCGTCCTCTTCTAATCTATTAGGATGATGATGACGATGATGATGGCCAAGCTTGATAATTTCTCAATCGCTTTGCTTATGAGTTATATCTAACTCTTATAGAAAATTATGCATCTAGATAATGATTTAGTTATGACGGTACTGATTTCTGTCGATATTGGAATGAACTTTGTATGTTACTTTTAATAGAAAAACTGCTGAGAGTTAGCTATTACTTATGAATTGTACAGTTTGAGAACATGTTGTTTATTGCCATATAAGAGTAATGCCTTACTAAATTTACATAACTTTATTATGATTGTAGATATAATTTGATTGTATAATAACATAAGTAAGAGCAAAAATGAAAGTAATCAAGATCAATGAATTTAATTGGATATCAAACTAATTACATTGTTTAGAGGTTTCAAGTGGCAACACGGCGCCATCGCCGCCGCTGTGCCACTAGTTTACTAAAAGAACGTTTGTCCTATTTAGATTTTACTGGAATTACTTTATTCATCATCCACAGTTTTTAATGTAAATTGATCATACCACTAATGAATTATCGTATTTTACAGAAGAAAGTTTTCATTGAGTGAAGTTCATCACACTCTATAATCAAAGTGAGTAACCAAATACATAAACAAAATGAATAATTACAACTTAATCTTTAAAACATAATTCTAAGAGATTCTACCTAGTATGTCCCTTCTTCATATCATGCTTCTTTCATATAGGTTTTCATTGGGTTCATCGAATTGCAATGTTTTGATTAGACTTGCTTCGTTCCTTTAAAGGTGCTGTAAGTACAAAACCTATTGTGATCTTGCGCTATCTTTATCAAAAGAAATCCAGAGTAAAACAAACACAAATCGGCCGATAATTGATATTTCACAGGAGATAATATGTCAGATAAACGAAAATAAATCTCACAAAGTGAATGTTAAATCCGATAAAAACGGAAAAAATCTCATATAAGAGAATGATAAATCAGTTAATGAAATGAAACTCACGGAGGAGAGTTAAAATTGGGATCATTGTAGCAAAAAAAAAAGAATACATAATAGGGGAACTTAAAACTTTAGAAAACAATGTAAGACCAAACAACTAAGACAAGAAGAGGTTTCTTTGCGAGAAAAGTGACTTTGCGTAGGGTTTTTCTTTGGAGGGGCATGAGAATCTACATAGTAGTTATTAGATGATTTAGAATCGAATGTATTACTTCTTTTTACCAGTTACAAACAATTTCACAACACAATATTATAGTCCAATAAAACAGAAAAATAAATCTCACAAAGGAGAAGGATAAATTCGATAAAACAGAAAAAAGATTTCAAAAAGAGATGATAAATCGAGGAAATTGAATGATCTCACGGAGAGAATTAAAATTGCCTTATTGTAAGAAAAGAAGAAAAAACTACAAATTGAGGGCTTTACCAACAACATTTAGAAAATCAATTTAGCCCCAAAACAATGGAAGAAGGGGGTTTATTTCGGAGGAAGCGGGGTAGGGTTTCTGCCTTAGGGGGGTGAGAATCTAGAGAGTAGTTTTTATTAGATGATTTTAGATAAGAGGTATATAGAGTAATTTATAACAATTCTCATGATTAAATATACTTTTGTTAAGGAAAGATAAATTCACTAATTAAAGTCATACGCACTAGTGGAAAATAGCCATACGTAACCCTATTTAATCACATCGATTGTTGATTATAAATACTTTTTGTAACCAACATTTGGCATAGCGGTTACATATAGGTATTTTGCATCCAATAAAGTTAGATACAAAACAATTAAAGTAACCAACAAAAAATGCCATTACCAATAGTGTGTTTTATTTAAACTAAACCTATTTTTATATAATAAATATTATGTTGTTACTCTATTATAGTCACATAAATGCTACGCTATTAATTGGGATAAATGTGGACAATTCATTTTTTCATTTTCATTTCCTCCCTTCATTTCCCAAACCTCATGTTCATTTGATCCGCTTGCTCATCTTTATTCGACAATTCATTGCACAATACAGGTTCGTTCTCCGTGGACTTCACTCGATTTCTGTCCACTCAATTTTACTCTCTACTCATCATCTCTCTCGCTCCACTCATCGTGTGTCTCGTTCTCACCACTACAAGGTTCGTTCTCCTCTTCTCTCTTCTCTCTTTCCCCTAATTTCAAGTATAGTTGTGTTTAATAAAGTTTTTGGGTTTGAATTAATCTGATTTTCAATTTAGGATTCYAATTTTAGRGTCGGGGTTTTGGGTGGTTTAGGAGTTGAAATTTTGGTGGTTTAGGAGGAGACGATGGTGTGGGGTGAAATAAACTTTATATGAACATATATTAGTCACTAAGAAGTTTTGATGACTTTTTCTTGTTGGTGGTTGTATATATTGTTCACTAGGAAATTGGAAAGGAAATTTGTATGAAGTTTCTTGTTGCAAGCCTTTGATTACCAAAAACCTCATTTTTAGTGCATTGTTGATAAAATWTTAAAATTCAYTATTATCTTTTCAATTTTTCATGTTATTTCAGTGAGATTATGTGCCTAACTCATGGGATAGATTTGAGGTTAATTGATTTARGGATCTTGATATAGGTGGTTTGGCTTTGTTTGTCATGCAAGACATTAGRTTATTGTCCCTGCTAACAAATTCAGAGGTTGTCAATTGAGAAAATGTATCGTCTTATTTTGTGATGCTTTCCCCCKTTATTCGAATGCTGATTTGGAGCTCCTTAGCTAYGGATCGACCAGTCACRTATCTACCAGCTYGGGGAACTAATAATGGTTTCATACCAATTTCAGTGTACCATGGCTTCCCTTGTGATCTTTGGTCACCTCCACCTTTGGTTTTGCAGCGCTCTATGTTACAGTCATAGATGTATGTATKTGCTCCCCATTAAAATCAATGACCCCTTGATCTTGTTCGTGTAGGAATTTGGCCTTGTTAGTTGACAGTTGAGCCTATAAATTCAATTCAATTATTATTGTCTAATATGTATGTGCTGATCTTTTA